>JXTB01000420.1:0-31523 GCA_002914805.1 Parasponia andersonii
ACAGAAAAGTTATGCAGATAAAAGAAGGAAGCCTTTGGAATTTGCAGTTGGAGATATGGTTTTTTTGAAAGTAGCACCTATGAAAGGAGTGATGAGATTCGGATTGAAGGGTAAGCTAAATCCTCGTTTCATTGGACCTTTTGAGATACTAGAGCGAGTGGGTGATTTGGCGCATAAATTAGCATTACCTCCATCATTATCGAGTGTGCATATGTATTCTACGTAACAATGTTGAGAAAATATGTTTCCGATCCATCCCATATTCTGAGTTATGAACCGTTAGAACTTCGTAATGATCTTTCTTATGAGGAGGCTCCAGTAAAGATTCTGGATCGTGCAGTTAGAGAGTTAAGAAACAAGACTATTCCTTTAGTTAAAGTTCTTTGGAGGAATCATGCTATTGAGGAAGCGACGTGGGAACGGGAAGAGGAGATGCATGCAAAGTATCCCGATCTTTTTGGTATGTTCAATTTCGAGGATGAAATTTAATTTAAGAGGGGAGGAAATTGTAACACCCATGATTAGAATGCCTTAGAATTGCTAAGTGTTACTTGTTATTAATTGTATTTAATGTTATTTAATTTATATAGTGTTTGTGCCTAACTTGATTCTATGCAGTGATAATATCCAACAGTGCTCGATCGATGTTTACGTGCTCTGATTTAAAATTATAACGTAAAGTTTACATTTACTGTATATTGAAAATTTTATTTGACATTTATATTTTGTTATGAGTGCACTATGAATCTAATTGTCTTACATGCCTACTAAAATTTTTGTAGATTCTTAAAATAATAATAAAAAAAAGAAAGGGTGTAAATAATAATATTATTAATGTATTTATTTGAATTTATTTAGATAAGTAATTGTTGTCATTAATGTTATTAATATTTAATTGACACAATGTGGTATTTAATTTTAATTTAAGTGTCGTGTAAAAAAAAAAGAAATTATGCTATTATTCTATTTTTGAATTTCATATAACACATATATTTATATATAAATTAATATTTAAATAGATATTAGATATATATATATATAAATTAGACTTAAAAAAAAATAAAGAAAAAGGGAAGGTTGCCGTGAGTCATTTATATGACTTTTAAAAAAAATAATAAAATAAAATAAAATAACATAAAAAGAAAAATAGAAAAAAGGGAAATATATTATTAATGGGATTTCAAGTATATATATAT
This sequence comes from Parasponia andersonii, assembly GCA_002914805.1. Classification (NCBI taxonomy): domain Eukaryota; kingdom Viridiplantae; phylum Streptophyta; class Magnoliopsida; order Rosales; family Cannabaceae; genus Trema; species Trema andersonii. The sequence continues at coordinate 1,197 of JXTB01000420.1, forward strand.
TGATGTTTATATTTCTATTTTCCTCAAAACCCTAGCCACCTCTACCTCTTTCTCATCTCTCTAAAAACTCAGAAAGAAATTCTCTAAGTATCATCCTCTCACTATTTCTTCATCTTTAAATTCTTTAAGTATTCCACATGGGAGATTGGCGTACTTACCAAGGATAAATGATAATAGACTATATTAGGGAGGTGCCCCATATGATTTTAACTCTGGGGACGATAGGCCCTTTTCAGGATCATTAATATGTGTGTGGCTACATAGGCTAGATATACTTACTTTATACTTCTGATATGGTTCTACCAAGGAATCAGTAGCAAAGTAAAAAAAAAAAAAAAAACTAGTTCAGCAATCACGGCCCACTGTTTACCAAAAGCTTAGGCATTATACTGAATGCTCTCAAGGATTAAAATGAAAAGTCTTCAAAGTTATAAGAAGATCACAAAGAACATAATTTAGAAAATAACTAAAGCATGTCTCATCAATTGTGTACATTGTGGTTTACATACTGGGCTTTTAGCTCATTATATTATTTAACATTTTTTCAGGTGATGAATAGTAGCATATCGGATGGTAGTGATGAGGCGACTCGACGACATGGTAGTCTAGTGGTCTAGATTTAAATTGATTGAATATTTTATAGTTTTTATTTTTTATTAATGACATTTTATATTTTTAAAATTTTTTTCCCTTAGATTACATGACTTTCAAATTATTGTTAGTATTTTCTTTATGAATTTAATAGAGACTTTAATGAGATATTTATTTTAATAAAAAAAATATTCCACATTTCTTTTAAAGTTTAAGGAATTCAATGATAATACCCCCTAATCTAATAATCTTAGACTAAGGTGGTGTTACACTTAGGCTCTACAACCTCTCTATTAAATCCTCACGTAGTTGCCATGTATAAAACACTGCTTATACGTTGTAAATACTTATTTTCTACTAGATATTCCTTATACAACTTTTTGACATGAAAATGAAGATATCTTTTATCTCCTCACACAGTAGTCTTCCATTTAATGCACTAAATGCATTACAATGCTAACACATAGCAGCATTTATAGGCTACAAAATATTCTTAACTTTGTCTCGTCCCACTGTCTCTGCTCAGGAAAAGTAAAAAAGATTTGAGATTCTCAAATTATTTCAAAGAGACTTGGTCTTTCTATTTATGAATCACTGAAAATTATCACTATGTTGTCTCCACCAATTTGCCATCTAACGCCATTTTTTTATACCTCATACTCCCATAAAATACTATTCCAAAAGTCACTGTACAATTTTAGCTTTACAGAAATGAACATTCTTTAAATACTTTTTACGAATGGCTTGTTTGAAAACTCTAGGACTTTTGGAATGTATACCTCCTTTCCTCTTGCCAAAAAGTAATTTATTCCATATGTACTAATATTGCATCCTCTTCATCTCTTTTCCTTTGGCCCGAATATAATTGATCCCACCTCTGCCAAGATTGCATCCTCTTCTTCTCCTTTCCTTTGGCCCAAACATAATTCATTCTTCCTCTGCCAATATTGTATCCTTTTCTTCTCTTTCATACTCCCCACTAAAATAGAGCCACTAAAGAATGGAATTTATGATAAAGAGAAATTGAAATCTCAAATATGTTCATCATGTATATAGGGATTGACTGAGCTACTACTTTGATTACAACCTTCTTATCCCCAATAGAGAATAGCTTTTCTTAGTGGTGTTCATCAAAATCGCCAAACCAATAAAACAGATGAAACCAAATAAATAGCTTAGTTTGGTTTAGTTTCATTCTTGCTTAGTTTGGTAATAGTTTTATATTTTTCAAAACAATTGGTCTGGTTTGTTTTGTTATTTTAGCTTATCAAACCATTGAAATCAAACCAAACTATAACACTCTTGTTAAATATGATTTTATGTACATGTATACATATATTTATAATTAATTAGATGATATATATATTTTTATTGACCTCCATAAAATTTATTGTACACTTCACTGCACAAATTTAGTGGGTTTCTAGATTTATGTGAATTTTGTTTCTAACTTAATTTTCTTTGCGTTGTATTTTACTTCGAAATATTTTTCTTCGAAATGAGTTTAAACACCTTTCATTTGTAATAATTTTATGGTTTGGTAATAATTTAGATTTATATATTTTGCTTCAAAACAAAACAATATGTAGACCAATGAAACCAAATCAACCATGGTTTGGTTATAGTTTTACCTTACAGTTTGAAACTAATGAAATCAAAGCAAAATAAGCCAATAGTTTGGTTTGGTTTATAGTTTACCCAAACCGACAAAACTAAACCAAACCATGAAAACTCCTACTTTTCTCTCGAAGCTTGAAGCTTACTTTTCATACAGTGCCTATAGAACTGAAAGCTGCTCATTTGTCCATCTCATAAACACTATGTAAAATATGGTGGGGCTACTGTTTTTTTCAATATATATATATATATATATGTAATGGTGTGTTTTTCTCTTACTTTATGCACACCAAACTTATAAAATGCTAAGGGAGTTATGATTAATTTGTAATTTACTACAAAAGATAATATATCATATATATATATATAATATATCTTTCGCATGCTTCATCAATAGGTATACTCAATATTTTTACCATACTCTAATTTTAATTCTTAGATTTTCATCAAATAATTATAACGTGTCACAACCCAAACCCCTGGCCAGTGATAAAAGGGGAATTTCATAAATGAATATTCGTAACTCCTTTTAAAAAAGTTCATAAACTTGAATTTTTTAGGGAAATGATAGCTAGTTTTAAAACGACATCTTCTGTAAAACTTTATAAAAATAATCTAAAATATAAATTCTTACGATTTTGTGATCATCACTAGACATAGATTGATAATAAAAATAATAAAATAAGTTAAAGAATCATAATCATTGTCACTAGCTAGGCATAATAAATATACAAAATGAGTCCACAATTTAGCCATAGAGCGTCACAATAGAACCAAAACAAAGGTCAATAAGTAGTTATCAACTACTAAACTAATAACAAGCTTCCTCCATCTTACTCTACTTCATAGTTGCCTAAATCGCATTGCACACTACCTGAGAGGGAAAAGATTGGGGGGTTGAGATTTCATATGCTCAGTAGGAATTCAATGATCTTTTTGGAATGAATGTTATTTTTCAAACCTGCATGATTAATACTTTTCCAAAATCCATTCATAAATCAAGTTCACAAAGGAAATTTACATCAAGAATAATCACATATTCAAAACCAAAATCAAAACCATATAATTATATATATCATAAATCAACCACAAATATAAATAAGCTCTCATCATCCAATCACAACCCTATAATATGCCTTTATCAGACCTATTATTCTGAGACTACCTAAATGTGTATCAGGAAAACCTTCACAGAGGCCTAAGTCTCTCATCTAGTACTAGAGCTTAATACGAATTTTGCTTAGAAATAAGTTAGATCGATCTTTACGCTCTTGTAATTCAAATCCTCTCAACCTAGTAAAAATTTTAAGTATGATAGATTAGGTCACCTCTTTAAAATAATGAATGTGAATAATGCAAATTCAATATTTATTTTTTATAAATTCTAAGTCAACTAAGATTTTAGTATCATATCATATCGAACTATTGACATTATTTTTAGTTACTTCAAAGTTTGTAGAGGGATGTCCCATAGTATGACATGCTAAGGTATGAAACGAGAAGGAAAACCCTAAAGTCTTTGAATTTTCAAAATTAGGTTTGAAAAATTCAACTTCTTTAAATGGTCATTAGGTTAGACCCTTAGGAAATAATAGGAAATTTTTAGTCTAGTCCTACTGCTTCACGAGTTTTATGGTATCGTAGACTGCCAAAAAACTTTAATAGAATCATTGTTGAAAATTGTTCTTTATAATTCTTAATATGCATAGAAATGTCCATAAGTTTTAATGGTGTCATAGACTACCAAAAGCTTGCATAGAAAGAGCACTTCTAGGAAGCTTGTCTAGTAAAGAGCCCGAATGAAATGCTTTCATAAGAAAAGTTCGTTGGTGGAGAATTCACATAGTATGAAGAGCTCGTACTTGGGGAACTTGACCATAACAGAGCTCGGATATGATGGAGCTCAAATATGGAGAGCTTTATGATTGAGTAAAGATCTTGTCGAGATATTTGGAACTGAGTGACAATCTTATCGAAGTCAAAGATAATGAAAAGCTCGAACATAGAGAATAGGAAGGCTCAAACATAATGGAGAGCTTGCATAATGGAGAGCACTTATATGATGAAAGCTCGAATATGGGGGAGATCAATGAGCTAGTGGAGATCTTATCGAGGTGTAAACAACCGTGTGAAGATCTCATCAAGATCGAAGATAATGAGAAGATCTCATAAAAGAAAGCTCGAAGACTAAGTGAAGATCTTGAAGGTTTGAAGAACTAAGTGAAAATCTTGTCAGGGTCAAAAATGATGAGGAGCTCGAGCATGGAGGATAGCCCGATGATATAGTAAAGATCTTGAAGGTCTAAAGAATAAAATGAAGATCTTGTCGAGGTCAATGATAATGAGGAGCTCTCATAATTGAGAACTCGTATATAATAGGGAACTTGAATATAGAGAGCTGAAGAATTGAATGGAAATCTTATTGAGGTATAATCAACTGAGTGAATATCTCATCGAGGTCACATAGTTTAATTCATTCAATTTCAGGGAGATAAGTCTCAACCATAAGGTTTGTTTATTCTCAACCTAAGAAGGCATCCCTGAACCATAGGGAGATGATCGTAGTTCTTGGTGAGGTGTCCCTTAACCATGACTTAGTAAATAATATTCTTCTCGGTGTTACATATACTTTAATCCTTGCATTATAAAGGGGGATTATTGCGATGCTCGAGGTATTCAATATATGAGGGGAGCAAGTTGAAAAGTGTTGCGACTGAACCTTTATTTATCAGGTTCTCAGCTCATGTGTATCAATGAATGCTGCTTAACTCAATGCGTAATAAATATGCTCCCTGCTAGAGATTAGATCGATACAATATAACATGTAGAGAAAAAACTAATCGAGAGGGATAAGGATACCTAACATCCTCTATTGGACTTGCTTCTTCATGGCTCTCTACTCTAATTGGTTTTCTCCTTTATTGTAGATGCAAGCTCCTTTGAGTCATGAATTTGTTATTGTCAAAATTCAAATAGTAATGTGAAAATAACTTTGTGAACAACCTTCTCCATTAGTAGCTCCCACTAAAATTGGTTCATTAATATATTTGTGGGTATATATTTCAATGTATAAAAATGTGGATCCCTAGTCTTTGTCTTGACTCCTCATGATTTAAAAAGATACATATGTGTGTATAGACTCTAGACCACGCTCAGGCTTCTTAGATGATTCTTATTTTGTGTCAAAGCATGATCTCTAGCCCACATCATAGTCATTCAACTTTGAGAATGTAGTAACTTCGTATAATAATGCGGAAGGACTGCGCATCATGCAAGCATGTAGTTGTCACCTTTAAAGACGATAGACTAAAAGGATATTATCCTTGTGCAACTAACTCTCTATCACTATTGAACTAGTCTTCAAACCTCATAAGCAAGGTTTTGAGCCATTATATGGCTTAATGCATGGTTGATGCAGTGCATAAAGAGGAGTTTTTTGTGCAATACTATCGATCTTGATAATAGGCATTTTAAGTCGGCCGAAAAACTCCTCTAGAAATGCAAATTTCATTGGAAGATTCGGTAATCCAAAAGTCATTTTCAGTCGACCGAAAATGCAATAACAAAATTTATTTCCGTTTAATAAAAAATGTGAAAATTTTAAGCCTAAAGCCACTTTAAAAATAGTTGTTTTAGTAAAAATTATAAAGAGAGTTTTCTCTTTTCTTCCCAAATTTCTAGTATTCTTAAGAGAATCAACGGTTGTTTGAAGCCTTTTTTCTTATATTCATGAGCGAATTAACAGATTAATATAGGTTGTATTCAATTTTTTGTAAGATTTTTCTTACAAAACCCTTCGTCTAGATTAGTTGGCATTAGAGACAAGGTCATTCTTAACAAGATGCCACGAAGAAGAAGCACATCCAACAAGGTCCTCATGAACGAAGTCTATGAACGTGATCAGATGCAATTAGAGCAATAGGTGGCCCAATTAATGGACTCGGTAGCTGTATTATTAGCTCTCTAAAATCAACCCTAGTGCTGTAACCAACACAATTTGGGTAGAGATAGTTCTAGTGATGATGAAGAGTATTACGAAGTAGCCCCGCCACACCAATGTAGGGTTGTTGTTTCTACATAAGAAGATGATAGACGACGTTGGGAGATGAGAATGCATACTAAGGTTCTTGAATTCTATGGAAATATACAACTGGAAGAATTTTGAGATTGGTGATGTAATATAGAAGAAGTTTTTGATTTCAAGAGAATAACTGAGAACAAAAAGATTTCATTGATTATGACGAGGCTTTGGGGTAGAGTCAACACATGGTGGAAAGAATTAAAGATGGCTAGACTAAGTTTGGGAAATCAAAGATTATGGAGTGGGACAAGATGAAGAAGAAGATTCGTGGTGAGATTCTGCCCTATAATTTCAAAAGATTAATGCACCAAAGGTTATAGAATTTACGTTAAGAAACACACTCTGTAGATGATTATACAACTTAATTCTATCAGTTATTAGTGCATAATTAGATTCAATAGATGGACGACCAGTTGCTGGAAAATTATATTAGAGGATTGCAGCCTCAAATTCAAGACACTATTAATTTTTTCAATCCAATCAATGTGTCTGTAGCATACCAGCGGGTACTTCGAGTTGAGAAACAAGCCTTAAGATCATCGAATGGCATATTTTTCAGTGGTAACAACAGCAACAACAGCCAAATTAGAGCAAGCAAAGATAATACTTCTAATCAAGAGAGTCCTCTTAATACCACTAACCCTATTAGAGCAACTACTACTGGGATTAAATGCTTTCAGCGTGGCGAAATGAGTCATAGGCAAGCAAATTATAAGAAATCCGGTAAGAGGGCTTTATTTTGTGAGCTCGGAGAGGTGAAGGATGATAAAGAGATTGGTAAGGAGCTGACTTTTAATGATGGTGCAGCACAAGAAGAATATGTGGAAGGTGATACTAAGTCATTGCTTGTAGTTTGACTGTCTTGTTTCACACCTCAAGCTCCAGAAGATGATTGGCTGCGCAAAAATATTTTCAAGTCAACATGCACCATTATGAGTAAGGTGTGTAGATATATTGTTGATGCTAGTAGCTGTGAGAATATTTTAGTTATGCAAAAGCTTAGGGTGAAGACTGAGAAGCATCTCAAGTCACACAAGCTAATTTGGCTAAATAAAGGAGGAGACGTTACAATTTCACAACGAGCTGTAATTCCTCTTTCTATTGACCAAAACTATAAGGATGAGGTGAAGTGTGACTTGACGAACATGGATGCATGCCATTTATCGCTAGGGAGACCATGGCAATTTGACATAAGGGTGCTGCATGATGGACATAGCAATATATATAGTTTCTACTTAAGTTGCATGAAGATTGTTTTTCTATCCAGGAAGAGTGATAAAAAGTCAACACCTACTAGGGATAGTGACAATGTTTTATCTTTGGCCAAGTATAAAGCAAAGATGGATGACTTAGGGTATATGTTTTTATTGCTAGGAATGAGGCAAGTATTGAGATGGCCATTTCAGAGAAAGCAAAAACACTAATTGAAGAATTCAATTATGGGTTTTCTATCGAGTTATCGGACTAGTTAGCATCCTTTTTTGATATTCAATACCAGATTGACCGAAAATCAAGTGTTGTATTGCCTAATGAACCGATTATAGAATAATTCCCAGTGAGTATAAGGAGTTGAGAAGATAAGTAGAGGAGTTGCTAGCTAAAGGACACATCAAGGAGAGTCTTAGCCTATGTGTGGTACCAACTTTATTGACGCCTAAGAAAGACAGTTTGTGACATATGTGTGTGGATAGCTGGGTAGTCAACATAATCACTGTGAGGTACACATTCCTGATTCCTCAGCTAGATGATGTGCTTGATTAACTTAGTGGAGCTACTATTTTCACTAAGAAGGATTGAATAGTGGATATCATTAGATTTGAATACAGCCTGGAGATGAATGGAAGACTGTATTCCAGATTCGAGAAGGGTTGTATGAGTGGTTAGTCATATCAGTCGGGCTATCCAATGCACTGACCATATTTATGAGAATGATGAACCAAGTCCTACGACCATTCATTTGTAAATTTGTGGTAGTTTATTTTGACAATATATTGATTTATAGTGCTATTCCTGAGTTACATCTTTAGCATATTCGACAAGTTTTAACTATTTTACGTTGAGATAAGTTATTTGCTACAGTAAAAAGTGCATATTCATAACTCTAGAAGAATTGTTCTTGGGATATAAGATTTCTAGTAAAGGATTGGGAATTCATGAGTTAAGATAGAAGCAATAAGATAGTGGCCTTATCTAACAACTATTACAAAAGTATGGAGCCTTCATAGACTACCAACTTTTAGTCGGAGCTTTATTTGATACTTCAGTAATATTATGGCCCCAATAGCTGATTTATAATTGGATCGAGGTTTTGATAGACTGAATAGGTTGAGAAGGCATTTCAGCTTACTAAAGAGTACTTAACAACTATGTCTTTACTAGAATTGCTGAACTTTTCAAAACCACTGGAGTTACTCTATGATGCTTCCAAGTTGGGGATTGGAGATATTTTGAGTCAAGAAGGGAAATCTATAGCTTAATTCAGTGAAAAGCTTTTTGGGGTATAGAGCATGTTATAGCACTTATGATATGGAGTTCTATGTTGTGGTTCATGCAGTGAAGCATTAGAGACATTACCTATTCTAGCGAGAGTTCATTTTATACAGTGATCATGATGCTCTCAAGCATCTCCATAGTTACGACAAGGTCTCTGCTAGACATGCAACTGAGTTAGCTTTTTTGCAATAGTTTACTTTCATACTCAACTATAAGGTATGAGTTACAAATCAAGTTACAAATGCTTTAAGTTGTTGGAGTAATCTATTGACCATCGTGAAAGTAGAAGTACTGGATTTTGATACATTCCGTGATTTATTTGAGACTAACCTTTATTTCTCTTCTATTATAGCCGTGGTAAAGGCGGGAGAAAGAACAAACTATTTGTTGCATGAAGATTATCATTTTCAGAGAAATCAACTTTGTATCCCAAAGTACTACTTGAGACTCCAGATTATTCGAGAGCTTTATCGAGAAGGCCATGTGGGATGAGATGAAACTCTATAGTTGGTCCAAATCCAAACTTTTCTCTCTAGGAATTTGGTGTATTTTTCTCTCTAATTCTCCACCTGAAATTTGTGCCTCTATTTCCTTTTTCAAGCATACTTCTAGGTCAAATTCAAACACACTTAAAAATGGATGAATCTCCATCATTGGATTATGAGAAATGAGAGATTTGGGCTATTGAAAATCAGTAAAAGAGCCTGAAAATGTGTCCAAGATACGTCAGGGGTGTAATCACACTTCCCAGGAGTATATGGGCACCTCTAGGTAGTGGGGGAAGTATAAGGGCTTCTCTTAGGGGCATAGCTGTGCGCCCCTTTCTGTCAAGAGGTGCAGGGATACAGTTTGTTGCATCTATTGCACTATGTTGTTTCTCGGGTGTGCTATTTCTCCGTTTCATCTCTCATTTGCCTCAATTTTTCTTGCATTTTGTTCATATCAGACTCAAATTCAATTAAATGGTTTGAAATATACATTTTTGGCATAAATTCACATTGATTTTTATTTATTTATAAGAACTACAAAAATATGCTAAAACATATTAAACCAACAAAAATACTTGAAAATGCACAATTATTTGAGCTCAAAATATACTTTACTTGGGGGTAAATATCCTTTTCATCAAACTCCATTATAGAAATCATAAAGGGTATAATACCTGAGGAGGTATACACTAAGTTATTTCTTAAAAGCATTTATAGATCATTTTGTTATAAACAAAAAGGCCGAAATGAGTACCATTTTTGGGAATCTCATTTCAATTCATAAGTATAAGGATTAAGAGAATATAAGGGAGTACATTATGTAGATGCCTAATTTTGCTTCCAAACTAAAGGCACCTAAGTTGGAGTAGTTGAAAGACTTGCTCGTGCATTTAGTCTCTATCTCTCTGCATGCACAATTAGTTAACTTAAATAAAGTTACAATACCCATAAGGACAAATGGTCTTGTTTGAGAACATTTCTTATTGTGTGTAAAAGAAGATAGGTTGAAGTGAGAAAAGTGTAAAATTTCTCATTTAGCATGTACCTCTCAGGATAAGATAAGATAAGGACAAATGAATAAAGATAAGGAAAAAAAATATGGATAAGAAAGCTGTAGTTGTGACTTTGTAATATAGAGTGCAAAAGGAAATATAATAAGGAATTTATCTGTTTCTTTTGCAAATGGGTTGGATATACAAGGATAATTATCCTAATTACGCCATTTGGTGTGTAAAGAAGGGTATGTTTCTCAAGTTTATTTATCATAAATTTAATTTAGCTCTCGCACCCAAATACTCTCAGTGGATAGATACAGATCCCACTATTCACATAAGTGTATTTTGTGCGAGATTATCTGTAAAGTTGATTGCAAATTGACGATGAAAGATTCATCTATTTGAATAATAATAACACAACTTCAATAGAAGCTATAATATTGTTTATATTATAGCTAGAGATTAGTTAATTTTTGGGTTTGGAAGAGACTTTTAAAGTATTCTATTTATGACTTGGACAAATACAGTCATCTATGTTTATTCGAAAATAGTAAAACTTAGTCTCTTCAAAGATTCAGATTTCTTGTCATTATTTCTTTGATTGATAATCTTTATAAAATTAACATAATTCCTTCATTAAGTTGATCTTATATATTAAGAAATATGGTACAAAAGTTTAATTAAAAGAATTTCTCTATGGTATAGCATAAGGATTTTATAGATATGTCTTAATAGAAAATCAATAGTCTTTTTGTCAAATGAAATTCTTGACCTACTTAATTTAACGGACTTTAAAATCTATGTTAAGTTTATTAAGGTAAACAAACAAACATAAGAAAATTGGGTTCCAATAAACAAACATGCAGACCATTCCCTACAGTTTTCTAGAATGGCAAGAGTTAAAATTCAACTAAGTGAAAAATTAAGGTTGTCAAATCTAATTATAATGAATACTATGGTACATAAGACAAATCAAGGTAACAAAGTCTAGAGTCCTTCATTCAGTTCCTAGAGATATACAGAATCATCCCACAATATGCAAGGTTAGGAAAACATATCATCAATAATATTGTTCAAAGACAACAAAGAAAAATTAAGGACATGATAAAAAATATGATTAATCATTTTTTTTCACATAAATCACTCTAGGAAGGAAAACTAAGGACTGTGACATACGTACCAAATAGAGGTTTCACTAAAACTATAGCTGAAACCCCATATGTACTATAGACAGGAAAGAAGCCTAACATTAGGCACTTGAATATCTGAGGTTGTCCAATTAAAGTTAGGCTATATAGGCCATATAAAAAGTAACTAGACTTAAGAATTTTTGCTCCTATTTCGTTGGCCATCTGAAAAATTGAAGGGTTTCATTTTTTATGATATCTCTAATAAATTCTTTTCAAAACGGAAAAATATAAATTCCTTGAGGATGTTAAGTTTGAGGGAAGAAAAGGTTAAGAAAATTATCTTTAAGAAGGAATTTGTTTCTCTTTCTTTAGTTACTAATGAAAATGTCAGGCTTCGGGCTTCTATATCTGGCATTATTTAAGATGCAATTATGGAGAAAGACAATATTTAGTAACTCCTTATCCAAAATAAGGAAGTTGCTTCAAAAGAGCAAACTCAATAACCTCAAGAGAAAAGGCTACTAAGGTGATCCATTAGGGAAAAGAGAAGTGTAACTTCAAATATTTATATTGTCAATCTCCAAGAACAGGTGTTTGATATTAGGGTAAAAAATTGATCTAGTAACTTTCACTCAAAACAATATTCTACTTCTCAAAGTGGATTGATGCCATAAAGAATGAGTTGAAATATATGAAGACAATGACTTCTAAGATGTTGTCGATATTTAGGTTCATCTAGTTTCTATAGTTTCACTTAGAAAGAAGGCCTTACTTATAAAAAAGACTTTCTCTCTAGCTTTAATGAAAGACTCTTTCAAGATAATTATAGCAATAGTAGCTCATCAGGTTATAGAGTTATATTAGGTAAATTTAAAGACAACTAGTTTCCTGTTAAGATATTGTAGATTCCATCAAGCCATTTTCTCATTTGATTTGAGAAAAATTTAGTTGATAGTTTTATATATCATAAGTTCAGGGGGAGCAAGTTTATCTTTCTAATTTGTTATATCAATGACGTACTTTTGCCTATAGTAATATAAGTGTGTTGTATGAAACCAAGAAATTTCTATCAAAGGAAATAAATATGAAAGACCTTGAGGACATTTCTTTTGTTCTAAAGAATATAGCTACATCGAGATCATTCTAAATGCATCTTTTACGATATCACAAAAGAGTTATATCGATAAAGATCATGTCTTAGGAGATACACTCACATATTAGGGTAATATATATAGTCTCAGAGAATGCACAATAATAATATTGAAGCCGAGATAATACAATATTAGGATAATAAATATAGTCTCAGAGAATGCCCAATAATAATATTGAAGTCGAGGTAATACAGAAATTCCCGTATGTACCAACAATAGGAAATCTTATGTATATTTAGGATTGTTAGTCAGATATCTGAATAATACTTGCATGGATCATTGGAGAGTAGCAAAATTGGTTATGTAGAATTTAGAGAGAACATTAAGCTAAGTGCTTACTTATCAGAAATAGAAAAATTTTAGAGATCATTGGATATTCCAATTCTATTTTTGTTAGATTCCTATATAGTTAAAGATTTAGTTCCAGTTATATATATATATATATATATATATATTTTTAGAAGAGCTATTTTGGAAGAGTTTTCACAAATGCGCATAGCCTCTTCTACTATGGAGGCAAAATTTATACACATATATATATATATATATTATAAGGTACCATTTAGGGAAAATAACCACAGAACTTTATCATCTAGTTACAAACTATGGTTGATGTTTTAAATGACCATTAAGGAGTTATTGTGATAATTAAACTGTATTGTTATATTCTAATCATAATAGAAAATTTTAAAGTCGAGGCATATGGACTATAAATCACTTGTTGTTAGAATAAATAGTTCAGAGTTAACAAGTATCTAAGGAATATATAAGTATAAACTCCATGATAGTAGTCACTCATTAAAGTTTTATTACCTAAGGTATTTTCTTGAGCATATTACTCATAATGGTATTGTGTTTTAAAGATGTGTGGTTTCAGTGGGAGTTTATAGTGTGGTTCAGATGCTCATCGATGATAATTATTCCTTATTTAATTTTTGTAGAATATAGTAGAGAGATTTTCACGTAAACTTTAATTTTAATTATGATATTTATCATCTTGTTATCTTTTCTATTGTAGTTTAGCATAAAGTGTACGGTAATGTATTAAGTGAAAAGACTAAAGTTGATCTCACTTCAGTTTTAGTAGATCAGTCAGAAGTAGACATGTTAAACCATATTACATGTAATTTTCATGCCATATTCTATTCTCGATCTGTGTCATTCGAGTATATTAGTATGGTGATCATTAAAAGTTCTAGTTGCTATTCTAATATGTGTAGCAATGAGCGCATTAGTTTCATGCTAGTATATTTTTTGGATATGATTATAATTTCGGGAATATTCAGGAATAATATGACATTTTTTTTGCTAGCTTTTAGTTTAATATTATAATTGTATTTGAAACTTATGTGATCCAAGCGAGAGATTGTTAAGAAATTATATGTCCTATTAATTTATGGGCCATATATCAATAATTATATTAGACCACATTATTTCTAAGTAGACCTTAATTAAAAAATTTACTGAGATGGGCTAGAATATCTAGCAGGTACGGATCATAATATGAATACCCTGTCTGTTAGAATAATGTCCTATAAAGCAGTTTATTATTTAGACATTATAAACAATATTTATTGGAATATTTATTTATCTATTTTGTTATTAATAAATTCCATGTTATGAATTTCTATTTCATTTATATCCCATTGATATACATGTGATGTGTATGTTTATTTTATGCAAACATCTAAAAAGATTCTGAGACAAGAAATGAGTAATAAAGAATTATTCATATGATGAGTTTATATATGAGAGACATTATATTCCTTATTTCATTATGTCAAAATAAAATTGTTCGCATTCTGCATATTAAAGATGAAATACTTTACTATACCTTAGAATGTAATGTTTTCTATTTAATTAATGAAGTCTCTAATTATCGAAGTGAGTCTTCGGATAGAAACACTAGTGTGTTTTAAGAAAGTTATAACAACATCGAACATAACCTAATGAATTAGAATTTGAGGTTAAGTGTCGTAACTCAAATTTCTAATTTTACTTATTTAGTACTATTGTAGAAGACCTTAATCCTAGTGATTAATGAACTTACTTTTATGTGTTTTGTTTTTTTGAGTTATTAAAGGACTAGTTCCGATTTATGGTTCGAACTCCGGTATCTTGGAAGATAAGGTATATGAAATGTGTAGAATATTTTTCATGATAGACACCATGCATATGATGTCACTTTGAGTTTTTTTAAATACTTGGATAATATAAACCAGGGCCTCGGTATTCACTATGTGAATTTAACTGTGTTAGTATTAGCAGATACAAACACCGTAGTCAAATATTATCCATTAGATGAAAACTGACAACTCAAAGGTAAATATGTACTAGAGGAGTAATATAGTAATTTTACCCTACTAGTATGGCATTGCATTTGGGGTATATCTATAGATATAGTATATGCTAAATGGATCAAGCTAATTAATTGTTAATAAGCTTCATAGAAAATAAATGACATTTAGTCCAAGAGTTTAATATTAGGCCTATAGTGGTGTGCCCTAATATTAATGGACAAGGCCCAATCATAATTAAGAGTTAATTATGATAGTGGGTATATGGTTTACTGGAGCTTGGGCTTTATGGATCCATCTGGTCCCCTATCTAGTTCAAACTAAAGCCTAATAGTTATTTGATGATTAGTTGAGCCCAATAAGCCCATTAGGGTTTACTAATCTCTCTATAGTTAGGAGAAATATTCTCTAACTATATAATACAATACTACTCGTGAAACACACCCTTGAGAAGAGAGTGTAACATGCGTAATAGAGAGAAAGGGAGAGCAAAAAATCAGCCAAACCTAGGGATTCCATCCTTGGAGATTTTTTTCAACCCAGAGAAATCATTTCGAGAAGATTGTCTTCTTATTTGTCTGCGGATCTCTTTGTTTGGAATCAAGAAGGTGACCACTCACTAGATCAATCAAACGGCTATCGAGAATAGACGGGAAGATGAGAAGGTTGTGGAGTGATTCCGGGTATTTTTCTTGTTTAGATCAAGAGTTAATTTGTGTTTGATCACAATCCGAAACGTTTTGTAAAAAGAAAAATTTTAAACGACCAATTCCGCTGCATTTCTTGATTTTACAAAACTATAGTATTCTTGAAAATGATTTTATGAAAATATTTTCAGAAATTTTATTCCAGCTAACACTAGCAATTGGTACCAGAGTATGGTTTGGTTTTATTGTTGATCTAGCATATTTTACTCTGGTTTATTCTCTTGTTGATTGATATTTTTGATTTTCGGAAAGGTTTTATTTAAGTTTGGTCTTATTCATATTATGAGTATGCTCTAGTTTGCATGGTGATCAATAGATTCAATGAGTTTGAATGATTATTTGATTAGATGTTGCTATGAGGTATTTTGATTTTTTTTTTCTGGAATGTTATTGATTTCTATGTGTTCATGTTTTATGTACTTGATAAAACTATGCATGGAAATATTTTGATCTTTAATTGTTTTTTGAGTTTTATGAAAACTATTTTTTTTTCAATTTAAAAAAAATGAGATGACAGAGCGATGCACGGCTAGGAGCCGTATGCACCGCCTGCGCCAGGCCTGCTGGTGTGACCCACGTATGGGCCACATGGGCATGGTCCTGTGCATGGCTGCGCGGGTGCACCCTGCACATGCAGCACAAGCTCAGCCCCTGCAGGCCATGCGGATGTGATTCGTGCATGGTCTGCGGGCGGCCAGCCCGAGCATGCTGTGCAGAATCACACCTTGCATGCGGCGCGGGCATGGCTCCACTGGCTGTGCGGATGCGATCCGCGGGTGGCCTGCGGGCGGCTAGCCTGCAAATGGCGCACAGGATCACCCTGCGCATGGCGCGTAGGCACAGCCGCATAGCCTCCCATGCCTTGGCCGCTAGGGGTGCCACCTCGTACGCTTGTCGTCCGATTGTTACGCGAGCCCGTTATTAGTCGGGAGTTGTCCTGAGCGAGGCCGCGTAGTGTTATGCGAGCCCGTTCGTGCCTGGGAGTTGTCCCGAGCATGGTCGCATAACGTCCTGAGGTCGACATTTACATACTAGCCTCCCGTTCCGTCCATTTGTTTGTCCCGACAAGTTTCGTATTTTCGGCCATAATTTTAATTATTTTCATTTTAAAATTAATTTAATTTATCCATAGTTTTGTGAGAACTGATAGATTAAATTTTGAATTCGAATTTTTATATCCTTATTAAATTTGAATTTTTGAAATTTGAAATGATAGGATATTTTAATTTGAATTATAGATATGGTGATATCCATAATATCTTAATTATTATTTGAATAATTAGATATATTTTAAAATGAGAATTTAAAAAAAAATTAGTTAGATGTTATGAGTTAATATCTTTCAATTTTAAATTCAAATTTTGAATAGATATTTTGAAAACTGATTATGTGATAGTTAGTTATCTATTTTGAATTTTAAATTTATTTTAATTAAAATTAGAGATATTGTAGGAGATTTTATCCATAAAACTTCAACCTTTTAAAATTCTAATTTTGTGAAGATTTGAAATTGAAATTTTAATCAGAATATCTTTTTAAATTTTCAATTTTGAATTCATGGTTGGTAAATATTTAATAAGATTAAATATTGACTTGAATTTTTGAATTCAAATATGAAAGGATAAGATAATGAGAGATATTTAAGAAAGTCAAATTCAAATTAAAATTTAAAAAGTTGAAATTTAAATTTGAGATATTTAAGGAGATTTAACTAGTTAAGTCTTTTAATTATACTAATTAGATTTTGTGAAAATCTTTTCTAAATTAAATATTAAATATTATCTTCCATATTTAAATATTTAATATTATATTATCAGTTAGAATTATTTAAATGTTAAATAATTTTTAATTACTAGAAATGAATAAATCAGTAACAATGAATTAATTATCTGCATACTACTTTGGTATTATTAGGACAATATTGCATGCATGCCTAATAATTAAGTATTATAGCATGATTTTTAGTAATATGTCATATAGAAAATTAGAGCTACTCTCATGCAAATATGAACATGCTTACATAATTGAATTTAGGTTACTAAACTAGTTAGATAATTAGGTAAAATCTATAAATCCTTAATTATAAAATATTGAGTGGGAGAAGGTATGTGATACCTATGATCTCCATTATTGGTTCATTATGTATTAGGATGAGCCTTGCCTTAGAATCTTGCTGAGCTCCCATAGGAATTTTTATTTCATCCAAGTTAATAATGGAAATGAGCTTCTAAGGATAAGGTACTAGGTAGACCATATGAGGCTGATCGCTCGTAGGAAACGGTTTTATATAGAAAGCTTAGTTACTAAAACAATGGTTAAACACTCAACTCGAAACATTAATATCCTCCCGTAGGAGTTCTTATTAGTCGATTAGAGGACCAAAGTAAATGGTAGTTAGAAATATGGGATAACAGTTATTTGTCTATTTACTAATTGAAATTGTTTCTGTTTGACTTGTTGATTGCATGACTTCCCATAAGAGGATTAAAATCAATGGTAGGTTAAATTGCCATGAATATAAGTGATAGTCTTAGGGATACTTCACTTGCATATTGTATGATTAATACTTTATGTTAATTATTCAAAACATGATATATGATATTTGCTTATACATGGAATATTTAATTATTTTTTAGTAGATATAGCACTTAATCCTTTATCCACTTTACTCACATAAAATAAGCCAGACGATGAAAACTATGTAGACTAGAAACATAATCTAGACATAGTGCTTAGTGCTAACAAACATAAGTGGGTTCTCACCACTCTATGTCCTACTCAACCAATTGAGGAATCCACCAACGATAAAAGAAACTTATATGATAAGTGGAAGCAATCACATGAGATGGCTAACTACTATATACTTGGCTCAATGAGCAATATATTGTAACAACAACATCGTGGGATGGATACTGCTATTGACATTATGTTGAATGTTGACGAAATGTTTGCCAGTCTCAGTTGTCAAGCTAGAAATGAGGCTACAAGTGTATTTATGAATCTTCGTCAAAAGAAGGGTACTCCAGTTTGGAACATATGATGAAAGTCATCACATACCTTAACGAACTAGAAATCCTTGGAGCTGAAATTGATTGTGACACCCAAATTGACATGGTTTTGAACACATTGTTAGACACTTTCAATCAATTTAAGATTGATTAAGAATGATCATGAGATTCACTGGAAGGATTATACTCTTACTGGCTTGATGAAAGATCTATAAATAATGGAGAATATTCTTAAGAAGAATAAGTCGGGGTCAGCTAAGGCTAATGTAGCTCAAGCGAGTTCTTCTAAACCTAAGTCAAAAGGCAAAGGTAAAAGGAAGAAAAAGACTCCTACTTCTCTGGCTCCAAAGAAAAAAAAGACCAAGAAGGATTCCAAACCAAAGGGAAAATATTTCCACTATGGTGAGGATGGACATTGGAAGAGAAACTGCAAAACTTTCCTAGCCCTTAAGAAGAAGAAGGATAACGACAAGGACAAACAAAGTAATGACAATTTATTGTTCATTGAGGCTTGTTATGTGGTTGATTCTATCTATTCTTGGATCGTAGATTCGGAAGCCACTGACCATGTTTATAATACTTTGTAGGGGTTCAAGGAAATTAGGAAGTTTGCTAGTGAAGAGTTTACACTGCAATTAGAAGATGGCTCAATAGTTATAGCTCGTGCAATGGGAGATGTTATTTTAAATTTCGATGATTTTAGGTTTTTAGAAATATAGAATTGTTATTATATTCTGGTGTTTAGACGGAATTTGATTTCTATTTCCTATTTGATGAGATAAGGTTATTCTGTTCATTTTGACATAAAATTTCTATTAGAAAGAATAAAAGTCTTATTTGCACAGGTATTCATAGGAGTAATCTTTTTTTTATTCAACCTAGAAGTATCTTATTGCATAATCTTGAAAATGTTTCTGAACATTTAGAATATAAACATAAGAAAGTGAAAGTGAGTACTAATGATGAAACTTATCTCTAGCATTTAAGACTCAGTCCTATTAACCTAAACAAAATTCAAAGGTTAGTCAATAATGGACCTCTAAATTCGTTAGAGGTCAAATCATTACCAACTTACGAATCCTGTCTAGAAGGTAAAATGACTAAAAGACCATTTATTGGAAAAGGTCTCAGAGTTCAAGAATGTCTTGAGTTAGTACACACTAATGTCTATGGGCCCTTGAATATTCAAGCAAGAGGAGGATTTGAATACTTCATTATGTTTACAGATGATTATTCTAGATTTGGTTATGTTTACCTAATGCAATGCAAATCAGATTCTTTTGAAAAGTTCAGAGAATTCAAAGTGAAAACTGAAGAGCAGTTAGGAAAGAACATAAAGACCTTTCGATCTGATCAAGGTGGTGAACACCTCTCTGGAGAATTCTCTGAATTTCTCACAGACAATAGGATCCTATCCCAACTCACACCACCCGGTATGCCTCAACTAAATAGTGTTGCTGAAAGAAGAAATAGGACACTTTTAGATATGGTTAGGTCGATGCTCAGTTATTCACAATTACTCGCAAATTGCTATGTACCTACTGAATAGAGTTTCTTCTAAGTCAGTACATAAGACTCCATTCGAACTATGGAAAGGACATAAACCTAGTTTGCATCATATCTATATTTGGGTTTGTCTAGCATACATGTTGAAAGGGAAAATGATTAAGTTGGAATCACGATCTGAATTGTGTCTATTTATGGGTTACCCAAAAGGAACAAGAGAATATTATTTCTTTAGTACTGAAGAAAAGAAAGTGTTTGTGAGTATAAGTACTACTTTCTTGGAAGAAAACTATATGAAAGATTTCAAGCCCAAAAGTAAGTTAATTCTAGAAGAATTAACTGATGATGTTATTAGCCCATTTATAGAAGATAAGATAGAGAAAGTACTTAGAAAAGACAAATCACTTGAAACTCAACAAACATCAGATCCTCGTCGTAGTAGGCGAGTTGTAAGATAACTTGAAAGATACTTGAAAATAGGAGAGTCATGTGACCAAGAATCTGATCTTTACACTTACAATGAGGCAATGGATGATGTTGATAAAGATCTCTGGCAAAAGGGAATGGAATCCGAAATAGAGTCCATGTACTCTAATAAAGTCTGCGAACTTATAAATCCACCTGAAAGGATAAAATCCATGGGGTGTAAGTGGGTCTATAAGAGAAAGAGAGGAATAGATGGGAAAGTAGAGACTTTCAAAGCAAGGTTAGTTGTAAAAGGTTATACATAGAAGGAAGGTATCGACTATGAAGAAACCTTCTCTCCTGTAGCTATGATCAAGTCTATTCGTATACTATTATCCATCGCTGCATCTCTTGATTATGAGATATAACAAATGGACATCAAGACTGTATTCCTGAATGGCAATCTTGACGAACGTATCTATATGATACAACCAGAGGGATTCGTTGAAAAGGGTTAAGAAAGAAAAGTTTGTGAACTTAAGAGATCTATTTATGGACTCGAGCAATTAAGTCTTATAGTTTTAACGAAACATAGCCTTGTGTCTATAAAAGAATTCAGGATAATAAAGTGATTTTTATGATACTGTATGTTGATGATATTCTAATCATTGTGAATGATGTTGGATCATTATCATCAGTGAAAGTCTGGTTAGCACAATAGTTTGATATGAAAAACTTAGGTGAAGCTTGCTATGTTCTAGGAATATAGATTCTACGAGATAGAAAGAACAAACACATAGCTTTATCACAAGCTTCATATATAGAGAAAATACTGGTAAGATTTGCAATGCATAATTCCAAGAAAGGTTTAACACCCTTTCGTAAAGGAATTACTCTGTCTAATAAGAATTCTCTCAAGACAGAAAAAGAGAAGGAACAGATGAGAAATATTCCTTATGCTTTGGCAGTGGGAAGTCTCATATATGACATGCTTTGCATAAGACCAGATTTTCGTTATGCTGTTGGGATTGTAAGTCATTACCAATCCAATCCAGGACCTAAACATTGGGGTGTAGTCAAGCATATTCTAAAGTATCTTCGGAGAACTAGAAATCATATGCTTGTATATTCTGTAGAAGATCTAACACCTATTGGATATACTGATTCCGATTTTCAATTTGATAAAGACTCTAGAAGATCAACCCCTAGTTTAGTCTTTACCCTTGTTGGTGGAGCCATTATATGGAGAAGTATCAAGCAATCTTGTGTTGCAGATTCAACCATAGAGGCCGAATATGTGGTGGCTTCTGAAGCAGCTAAAGAGGCGGTCTAGCTTCATAATTTTCTTTTGGATCTTGAGGTAGTACCTAGAGCACAGCAACCTATGACACTTTACTGTGATAACAGTGGAGTAGTTGCTAACTCCAAAGTGTACAGAAGCCACAAAAGGAGAAACACATAGAAAGGAAATATCATGTACTCAGAGAAATTTTTTAAAGAGGAGACGTGATAATGAATAAGATAGCGTCTGTAGAGAACCTTGCTGATCATTTTATCAAATCTTTGGCTACCAAAGTATTTGAGGACCACTTAGAAGGAATAGGACTACGTGACATTCCATATCTACTTTAAAGACCAAGTGGGAGATTGTTGGAATAATTTCCTATAAAGTAGTTTATTATTTAGACATTATAAATAATATTTATTGGATTATTTATTTATCTATTTTGTTATTAATAAATTCCATGTTATGAAGTTCTATTTCATTTGTGTCCCATTGATATATATGTAATGTGTATATTTATCTTATGTAAACATCTAAAAATATTCCAAGACAAGAAATGAGTAATAAAGAATTATTCGTATGATGAGTTCATATATGGGAGACATTATATTCTTTATTTCATTATGTCTAAATTAAATTGTTTGTATTCTGTATATTAAAGATGGAATACTTTATTATGCCATAGAATGTAGTGTTGTCTATTTAATTAATGAAGTCTCTAATTATCGAAGTGATTCTTCGGATAGAAACACTAGTATGTTATAAGAAAGTTATAACAACATCGAACATGACATAGTGAATTAGAATTTGAGGTTAAGTGCCGTAACTTAAATTTCTAATTTTACTAATTTAGCGCTATTATAGAAGACTTTAATCTAAGTGATTAATGAACTTACTTGTATGTGTTTTGTCTTTTTGAGTTACAAAAGGACTAGTTCCGATTTATGGTTCGAACTCCAGTATCTTGGATGAAAAGGTACATGAAATATGTAGAACATTTTTCATGATGGACATCATGTATATGATGTCACTTTGAGTTTTTTCAAGTACTTGGATAATATAAACCAGGGCCCCAGTATTCACTATATGAATTTGATTGTATTAGTATTAGCACATACAAATACCGTAGTCAACTATTATCCACTAGGTAAAAAATGGCAACTCAAAGGTAAATATGTACTAGAGGGGTAATACGGTAATTTTACCCTACTAGTATGACATTACATTGGGGGTATGTCTACAGGTATAGTATATGCTAAATGGATCAAGCTAATTAATTTTTAATAAGCTTCACAGAAAATAAATGACATTTAGTTCAAGAGTTCAATATTGGGCCTATAATGGTGTGCCCTAATATTAATAGACAAGGCCCAGTTATAATTAAGAGTTAATTATGATAGTGGGTATATGGTCTATTAGAGCTTGGGTTTTATGGATCCATCTGGTCCCCTATCTAGTTCAAATTAAAACTTAATAATTATTTGATGATCAGTTGAGCCTAACAAGCCCAATAACCCATTAGGGTTTACTAATTTCTCTATAGTTAGGAGAAAAGGTCTCTAACTGTACAATACAATACTACATGTGAAACACCTCATTGAGAAGAGTGTCACACGCATAATAGAGAGAGAGGGAGAGCAGAAAGTTGGCCAACCTTAGGGATTCCATCCTTGGTATTTTTGGTCAATCCGGAGAAATTGTTTCGAGAAGATTGTCTTCTTATTCATCTGTGGATCTCTTTATTGGGAATCAAGAAGATCTGGATCAATCAAGTGGCTTTCGAGAATAGACGAGAAGACGAGAAGGTTGTGGAGCGATTATGCGTATTATTCTCGTTTAGATCAAGAGTTAATTTATGTTAGATCACGATCCGAAATGTTTTATAAAAAGAAAAATTTTAAACGACTAATTCCGCTGCGTTTCTTGATTTTACAAAACTATAGTATTCTTGAAAATGATTTTATGAAAATATTTTCAAAAATTTTATTCTAAATAACACCAGTACTATTAGTCATCCAATTAAAGTTGATGGATACCCTGACTGAGTGGATATAAAAAGTTAACTTTTAGGGTTTTGGTCTCCATGCCAAATAAAACGTACACTCTTCTCTCTCAGCTACCATCACAAAGAGAAAAATCTATTGAGCAAACCTAGTATATTTAGTTGTAGAAGATCTCTAACCCTCATGCTCTTAGTCAGCTTTTACTATGGTGTTCTTCGTACTTGAATACGAACTCACATTAGTCATAGTTTCTTAACAACCCTCCACCCAATTGTTAGACATGAATGATCCTTAAGATTATATTAGACTATATTCAATCCTATTTGTGTCTGACACATTGATCTCGAAATTGACAAATTGGCTACTATGCATATTTATTATAACGAGAGCATTTTGTATTTTTCAAAATTACTCATCAAAAATTACAATACCAAGTCTGGATTTCTTTAGCTACACCAGCTGTCCTTTTCAATTCTTAAAACCCATATTTAGTGCAACGGTCATAAGGAAAAAAAATAAATATAGAAGAAATAGATAAATGAAATAGTCTATCCGTTACACAATTTCCAAACCTTCAAACATTTACAATAACATTTTTAGTCTATGACCGGGCTAATTGTTCCACTTACTAGAGAATCATAGAACTCAAACAATTGTTAATGCAAAAATGAAATGAAGGATTTGAAAATTGTTCATGTCTCCTTTAAGACATATTAAAACAATATACCTTATTTTATCTTAACTAGCGATGAAAATTATAGATCTTATATATGAAGTATGAATCAACTTATTAATAAAGATCACTAAATTAAAAAACAAAAAGGGAGTAAAAAAATCCAAGGCAACCAAAAACTAGAGAGAAAAAGAGAAAATAAGGAAAAAGGAAGTCATAGACGCAAATCTTGCCTTCTAAAAAAAGCCTTTGACCTTCATAATTTATAGCCTTCCTATCACCATTCTCCAATTTACTTTTGTAGTAACTAGTAGCCTTATCACAAAAACATAAAAACTTTCAAGCAACAAACTACTCCTGCAATTTCTTTAGAAAAACTCGATTGACTACCATTTCTCCATAGAGAAGATGTTCATTCAATTGAAGTAATTTGCTTTCCTGCAAAAGAATGATTTGCCTCAGCTTGAAATCAAGCAAAAGCATTTTTCATTATAAGTTCTATAACATAGAACCAGAAACTTGATCAAGTAACAAACATTATTTTCCTCGTTTATCTCCTTTAATTATAACTTGTCATGAACCAAATACAAAACTTAAATTGAATATTATTTGTTACAAAAGGAAAATCTCTTGGAAATACTTATTCTTGTTAATTTTTATTGTACTGCACTAATATTTACCTTGGTTAATTTAGTCAAAATCTAGTTTAGCTAAAAGTATAATCAATTGTTGTATTGTAAACACGTGCAGGGTTAAGATTAAAAGGAAGGTTGCAGCAAGGAAGCTTCTACTTTCTTTGTAACAATTCTATATCTTAAAAATGTTAAACATTAATAGGATTGAAATAAACTCAACACAACGCTAAGGATATATCATGTTAAATAGTTATGTCATGGGATTTGTTGTTACCTGTGTCCATGATGAAAATTAAATAAGGACTGGGTAATCATCCTGAAGGCAAAAGAGAATGATGTAGGCCTGAGCTTGAGGGTTAGGATCTTACACTAATAAAAGCTGTCAGTGATAGTGGCTGATAAGGAAGAGTATATATAAAATTTTTAGTGTGAGTAACGTAACCTAAATAATAAACTATATGTACTACTTAGTTAGGGTATCCATTAACCCTAACTAGGTAGACTAACTAGATATCGCTATTATTAGTCTATACCCATTTGGATATGATAAACTAACTCAAATCTTCACTTAATTTTGGGTCCAACAAAATAATATGTTCTAGTACAATTATTGAACATGTGGTCTATAAAATAATAGGAAATATAATTTCCTAAAAATCTCTCACTTGAGCCATATATGTACTAAATATAATTATATTGTCAAACTAAAGATGGCTATGAAGTTACCATCTTGTTTCTAAATATCTCCAAAGTTACAATCCCGTCCATCAGACATACTAGCACAAAATCAATGCGCTCCTTGCTGGACTTATAAATGACAATTAGAACCCTCAATAATCACTAAACTAATATACTCAAAAGACATAGATCGAGTATGAAATCTAGCATAGAAATTATATGCAATGTGATCTTAATCATGCCCATTTCTAATAGCTCCTCTTGAAACTGAAGTGAGATCGATCTTAGTCTTTCCTCTTAATGCATTATCGCAAACTTAATGTCAAATTATAATAGGAAAGAAAAGAATACGAACATATCATATATTATGAAATTGGAGTCCACAAAAAAAACTATCAAGCAAAAAATTATCAATCAAACTCCTACTAAAGTTGCACTTCGCTCAAAAGAATAATGCCTATACGAGCAGTGTGCTTGTGAGTACTTCCTTGCTGAGTAGATCTGTACTCATGGAGTTTGTACCAATATACTCTATCGACAATAGTCAACTCTCAACTCTCTCTTTTACAGTTAAAAAGTTGAATCTATGAGCCTCGACTTTGATGAGCTTCTATTATTGTTGGAATATAGTATAACTAAGTTATTATTAAAATAAAGCTTCAACGGGCTTTCAATGCCATTTTGCTATACACAGGCCAGTCACAAAGTTACATAGCGATGTCCCATGATTAGTTGCCTCATAACAAGCTATGAACTTAGCCTTTATTATCAAAGTAGCTACAAGTGTCTGCTTAGCACTCCTCCAACAAGTAGCTCCTCTAGCTAATAAACAAACATAGTCTTTGTGGATCTTGTACTATTTAGATATCTAGCAAAATCCCAATGATTTCTTCCGATCTCTGATAGAAGAGCATTGATTTTTTTGTTCTTTGTAAGTACTGCATAACCCTCTTTGTTGCCTTCTACTGATCCACTCCAAAATTACTTATGTATTTGCCTAATATACAAACTATGAGTACAAGACCTAGACACGTACATACCTGAGTATATATAAGACTTCCTACAGCCAAAGTATAAGGAAAATTTTGCAGGCTTTTTTTTTAACATCATTCTTAGGGTTTTGATTGAGACTAAATTTAGCTCCTTTAGATATTGGAGTGTCCATTGTTGCACACTTTTCTAAACTAAGCCTATTGAGTACTCTCTCAATATAGCTCTTTTGTGATAATTCAAGGATATTCTGAGAGTAATCTCAGTGAACCTATATACCTAATACAAAAGAGAAGACTCTAAGATTTTTCACTTAGAAATTCTTTGCAAGGATCTTGTGTTTTGTAGTAAGCCTATATTGCTACTTGCGAGTAATATATCATCTACATATAGTGCTAGGAAGATAATTGTACTCCCACTGAACCTATGTTATACACAATCATTAATAAGATTCACTTCAAAATTAAATGAGATAATCACTTCATGAAACTTGTGATACCAAAGATAGAAAGCCAGCTTGAGACTATAGATGAACTTCTTAAGTTTGCAAATCATAATTTTTGGATCTGCAAGCAAAGTTTTTTGGTTGTATCATATAAATTGTCTCAACAATGTCACCATTAAGAAACACAATTTTGACGTCCTATTGATATAGATCAAGATCAAAATGGGCCACAAGTGCCATAATATTCAAAAATAGTTCTTCAAAGCTACTAGAGAGAAGGTATCTTTAAAGTCAATACCTTCCTTCTTGGTGTAGCCTTCAGCGATAAGACAAGCTTCACACCTTTCAACATTGCCTCCGTGATCTGAATATCCATTTGCAACCAATGGGCTTTATACCTATAGATAATTTGATGAGATCCCTAACGTCATTATCTTTTATGGACTTCATCTCCTCATTCATGGCATTCGTCCATATTTGAGAATTAGAACTTTGCTTGACTTAAGTGATGTTGATTAGATAGTCTTCCACTACTTCAATGGATATCTCTATCAATGATAGTGGCTGATAGAGTCACTTAAAGAAAATAACGTACTTAAGTGATGTTGATTGGATAGTCTTCCACTACTTCAATGGATATCTCTATCAATGATAGTGGCTGATAGAGTCACTTATAGAAAATAACGTACGTGAAATTTTTAGCAGGAGACCATTGCCCTAATAATAGACTATATGTACTACTCATTTAACATATATCCATCTGCCCTAGTTGAGTAGACTAACTGAGTATCTATATTGTTGGTCCATACTCATTTCGATACTACGTCCTAACTCATCTAATCACATAGTTTTTGGTCTAACAAAAAGTATGGCCTAATATAATTATTTAATATATCACCCATAAATTAATAGGAAATATAATTTCCTAACAAACAAAATCATATTAGAAAGAGAAGGAAAAATCAATTCTTTGTTGCCTAGTTTTCTCTCCTTCTCTTTGTTTTTTCTTCTTAAATTTTTAGTAGTAATTTTAGTTCATTAAGAGCTCGTTTGTGATAAATTTTACTTCTGCTTTATAGAGTAGAAGAAGAGAAGTTAAAGTCACAACTTTTAGTATATATTTTAGATACCATATTTAAAATTTTAATTTTCAGTATCTAAATGGTATTTTTTTGTCATATATTAAAATAAGACCAAATTAGGAAATATTAATTTTCATTAAAACTTAAAAATAAAAATTTCTATATTTTTTTGAAGCTCTTTCCTAAGAAGCAACATGAGTCTAGCATCTTTTGGAAGAGTTTTCAGAGACTAGAATCTCTTCTAATATTTTGTCCCAACAGTCGGAGAAACTACTAGGCTCCAGGTAATAAAATTTAGCATTAACTCCTCTTTCAAAGCTGAAATTAAAGGCAAGAATTCTCCACAAGCTATCATGTCTACATTCGCAACATAATAATTGTATATGCACATATATATATATATATATACATGTTTTCATGTTCGATCCATTAATATGATATGGAAAAGAAAAAGTCGTTCTTATTAGCTACTCTGCTAATAATTTTTGGATTGAATTATTCACTATAATTTCAGTAAGTTTTGGAACTTAATTAAGAATTTGTTGCATTTGTTAGGATTAAATCACAATTAAATAGTGATGAAGTGGATTGACTTAAGTGGAAAGAGCATCCACTGCTTGGGATGTTGGTCTTAGGTTCGATTCATATCAGGTTAGGCGTCAAAACCTAATCCCTAATGGGGTGAGGTGGAGATTATATAATAGTAAGTATTTTTCTTTAATTTACAATAAGTAGAGATCATTAGTTAAGCTACTCTTTTTTTTTAAAAAAAAAAAATTACCATTAAATATTTCTCTAGGATTTTTTATGTTGCCTTTTTCAATTTAATTATACTTAATATGAATTAAATCTAATTTGGAATTTAATTATCAAATTTCTTACCTTTGTTTAATATGAGTATTTTATTTAGGATTAATTAGAGAATAATAATGAGACCGGAGTCAATAATTTACAACTCAGTTGATAACAAATAAGTTAAAAATTGTATATGACATCCATATTTCCGTACCTACTAGGCTTGTTGGTCATATTTTTGTTTTCATACTTTTTGTTTTTTAAAACGAAATGAAAGACGAAGATGCTTATCAAGTTTTTATATAATTGTATACTCATTATAATCTTCTGATCACAATTAAATAGTCCAAACCATAGTATAACTTATTAATGATTAAACATTTCTCTCCATGTCTAATTTAAAATTGTGAAAGAATACCAATGATTTCCGTGTGTACATATATGTATACTGTTGTGCGGTCTAAAATCCTAAGGTCGCATAAGGATTATATGCGACCTCCTCCGTGAAGGTTATATGCGACCTCCTCCGTGAGGATTATATGCGACCTTCTCCGTGATGGTTATATGCGACCTCTTCCACAGGTTTTGTGCGACTTTCTCCGTGCAGTTTGCCTTGACAAACAAGAAATCTATGAGGAGAAGGAAACACGTAACTGCCATAAAGGAAACCTACAAGAAGAGGGAGACAAGTAAACGCTATGGAAGAAACCTACAAGGAAAGGGAAACTGAAGACTCCTGTTTGTGATTAACTAGTTATCCTTTTTGAATAGTTATCCAATTATATTGTTACTTAATTTATGTTACCCAATTGTATAGTTACCCATTCATACAATTAGGATCCTAGAGACATAAGGAACCTAGGGACATAAGGTCACTATGATCTATATAAAGGGGGCTCTATGTTCCGAGAAAAGACACACCAAGTTCTGGACAGAAACAAGTCACAGAGAATAGAAGTCAGAGCAAATTCAAGTTTGGGTAGTCTAAGTCGTTAGTATTCTTCAATAGCTTTTGAGTCTTTCCGATTCCCAGACAAAATTGTAACCTTGAGTGTTCATCATTATTCATAAATTAGTGAGAAAACAGTGGACGTAGGCTCATCTTTTTCGGGGCTGAACCACTATAAAATCCCCTCTTCTTTTTTGCTTTGATTATTATTTCAATTCATACAAGCCACATCTCTTGATTCTTTATAAATTTATTGTTGATAAAACCTCCATCAACAATTGGCGCTAGAAGGAGGGCTATTCCGGCAGAAATCTTTGTCAAAT
>JXTB01000420.1:33954-62731 GCA_002914805.1 Parasponia andersonii
GGAGGAGATTCCAAGCGAGCACAGGATAGATACGCACGAGAAGCTCGACAGTAGCCGTTGACCAACGTCATGCACCTTGATCAGCGACCACACAAACTTCAGCGAGTACCGGAAATGGATATTACCTTCACAGAGCAAGATGCAAGGGAGGTCCATTATCCGCATAACGACGCGCTGGTCGTAAAAATCAACTATGGAAGCACACAGTTGTGGCGAGTGTTGGTCGACAACGGAAGTGCTGTGGACATCCTGTACTTCGACGCCTTCAAGAAGATGGGACTAAATGAGAGCGACCTGAAGCCCGCCGCCGCTCCGCTCTACGGTTTTACTGGAGACAGCTTGATGCCTATGGGCATGATCGAACTAATGGTCAGCGTTGGAACCTTCCCAAGGGTTTCAACAGTAATGACCCAGTTTTTAGTAGTAGATTGCCCATCTGCCTTTAATGCTGTCCTAGGAAGACCAACATTAAGGGAACTTCGAGCTGTCACCTCGATCTATCATCTAACGATGAAGTTCCCGACCCAACATGGTGTAGGCGAGGTGCGAGGAAACCAGTATGATGCGAGGACTTGCTACAAAAACTCGCTGAAACTCGCAGCAAAAGATGCGATGTCCCACACAATGATGGTTCACCTGCCAGAAGCAGCGGATCAAGCGTCAATCGTGGTTGCGGATGAAGCGTCAATCGTGGTTGCGGATGAAGCGTCAATCGTGGTAGCGGCTCAAGCGTCAATCGTAGCACCGGATCAAGCGTCAGTCGTGGTCGAAGATGAAGCGTCAATCATGGCAGCGGATTAAGCGTCAATCGTGGTCGCAGACCAAGCGTCAATCGAAACGACCAGTGAAGACTTCGATCCTCGAGAAATCGACGAAGTCAAAACTGGACCCGTAGAAGACCTGGAAGAAATATCATTCGATCTGTCTTCCAGGACTTTGAAGATTGGAACGGAGGTTCGCGAACCTGTGCGAGCCTCATTGATCGCTTTTTTGAGGGCTAATCTGGATGTCTTTGCATGGCAGCATTCGGATATGGTAGGAATTGATTCAAGGATCATATCCCACCGCCTCAACATAGATCCGTCCAGAAAAACTGTGCGACAAAAGAGAAGGGCCATGAATCCAGAACGTTACGTCGCACTAAAGGAAGAGGTGGAGAAATTGCTCGAGATTGGGTTCATAAGAGAATCCTTTTACCCTGACTGGCTTGCAAATCCAGTCTTGGCGAAAAAACCTAATGGGAAGTGGAGAACCTACATCGACTTTACCGATCTCAACAAGGCATGTCCCAAAGACAGCTTCCCTCTTCCAAGAATCGATCAACTTGTAGATGCGACGTCGGGGCATGAACTTTTAAGCTTCATGGATGCGTATTCAGGATACAACCAAATCCCCATGTACGAGCTGGATGAAGAACACACTCCTTCATCACGGATCGAGGGTTGTATTGCTACAAAAAGATGCCCTTCGGACTCATCAATGCAGGAGCGACCTACCAACGTCTTGTCAATATGATGTTTGCAAAACAAATTGGCAAGACAATGGAGGTATACGTCGACGATATGCTGGTCAAGTCGGAGAAGGCTGAAGATCACATTAAACACCTTGAGGAGATGTTCAAAATCCTCCGGAGATACCAGATGAAGCTGAATCCCCAGAAGTGTGCATTTGGAGTGGGATCTGGAAAATTTCTGGGATTTATGGTCAACCAGTGAGGGATCGAGGCAAATCCTCAGAAAATACAAGCGTTGATTGATATGCAGTCTCCTCGTAAACCCAAGGATGTGCAAAGCCTAGCAGGAAGAGTAGCTGCTCTCAGTCGGTTTGTATCCAGAACAACCGATAAATGCCAACCCTTCTTTGAGGTGTTGAAAGGATCGAAAAAGTTCGAGTGGACGGAGAAGTGCGAGCAGGCATTCCAAGAGTTAAAAAAACACTTGGGCTCCCCTCCACTCTTATCAAAACCAAATCCGGGAGAAGAACTATACATATATCTCGCTGTTTCTAAGTATGCGACGAGTGCCGCATTGATTCGCGAGGAGTCAAAAATTCAGCGACCTGTGTATTATGTGAGTAAGAGATTGCTCGACACCGAAACCAGGTACCCGGAGATGGAAAAATTAACGCTGGCACTCGTCATCGCATCAAGAAAGCTTCGACCTTACTTTCATGCTCATTCCATTCGAGTTTTCACGAATTTCCCGTTGAGACAGGTCTTACAGAAACCTGAGACGTCAGGGCGGCTGCTTAAGTGGGATGTTGAATTGAGTCAATTTGACATCAATTTTCAACCTCGCGCTGCTATAAAGGGGCAAGCCCTCGCAGATTTTATCGCAGAATTTACATACGACGTCAATCTTCCCGCGGAAGCACTCGAAAAACCTGTCTCAGATATGTCAAAATTGTGGAAGCTTTATGTGGACGGGTCATCAAATGAGAATGGAGCGGGTGCGGGTATAGTTTTAATCAGTCCTGAAGGGCATAATATTCATTATGCGCTCCGCTTCAAATTCCCAGCTTCAAATAATGAAGCCGAATACGAAGCGTTGATAGCTAGCCTAAAGCTCGAACAGGGAATGAAGGTAGAAGCAATCGAAGTGCATAGTGATTCTCAGCTGGTCGTCTGTCAGGTTAAGGGTGATTATCATGCGAGAGGAGAGAGAATGATTGCTTATCTGAAGAAGTTACAGCAGTTGTTCTTAACGTTCGGCACGTATGACATACAGCTTCTTCCTCGTGTTAAAAACACTCGGGCAGATGCACTCGCTAAGCTCGCTTCAACAAATGATGCAGAGTTATTAAAAGTAGTTCCCGTGGAATTTCTCATCTCACCAAGCATCGAGGACGAACCCCAAGTGATTATGCCAGTCGATGAAGAACCATCATGGATGGACCCCATAATCCGATATATACAAAGCGGCGATCTCCCTGAAGATAAAGATGATGCGAGACGGCTTCGCATGAAATCAGCTCGCTACATCATCCAGGATGAACAACTTTATCGAAGGAGTTTCAGCTCGCCATTATTATTATGCGTCACTGATCAAAAAGCACACTACATTATGCGGGAAATCCACGAAGGCATATGTGGGAGTCATTCCGGGGGGCAGGCGCTCGCGAATAAGATTCTTCGACAGGGGTACTTTTGGCCAACAATGAAGAAGGATACATTGGAATTTGCTATGAAATGCGACAAATGTCAGCGGTTTGCAACCATTCCTAGAAGACCACATGTTCCTTTAACTTCGATGACCAGCCCATGGCCATTTGCTGTGTGGGGGATTGATATTATCGGGATGCTTCCATTAGCGCGAGGTGGTTTGAAGTATGCAGTGGTCGCAGTCGATTATTTTACAAAATGGACGGAAGCCGAAGCCTTGAATACCATCTCCGCGAAGAAAATGATAGATTTCGTTTATAAATCTATAATCTGTCGTTATGGTATACCGCATACCATAATTTCGGATAATGGGAAGCAGTTCGATTGCGATGAGTTCCGTGATTTCTGCAATAACTTGGGCATCAAAAAGAGCTTCTCCGCTGTTGTTCATCCACAGGCCAATGGGCAGGTCGAAGCGATAAACAAAATACTCAAGCAAAATATAAAGACAAAACTGGAGGAGCATAAAGGAGCTTGGCCAGAAATACTTCCAGAAGTATTATGGGCTTATCGCACCACACAACGAACTACTACAGGTGAAAGTCCATTTTCCTTGGCTTATGGATATGAAGCGATGATTCCTGTAGAAATTGGTGCGGGCTCCCTGCGGCGATCTGTCTATGAGCAAAAACAGAATGATGTGTTGCTGAGAGTTGAACTCGATCTTTTAGAAGAGCGACGTGAACAATCCCAGCTCCGAATTGCATCATACCAACGGCACACTGCTCGATATTATAATTCCAGAGTAAAGGGTCGACATTTTGAAGTTGGAGATCTTGTCCTTCGACGTGTCCTACCTAATAATAAAGAGCATGGCGCTGGTGTGTTTGGCCCTTCTTGGGAAGGACCTTATGTCATTAATGATATCATTCGACCTGAAACATATCATTTAGCTCGCATCGGTGGACAAAAGATCGAGCATGCCTGGAATGCTGAACAGCTTCGCCGTTATCATCAATGATTTTTGTCATTCGTTGTTCGTCATTCGTTGTTCGTCATTCGTTGATCGTCATTCGTTGGTTCGTCATTCGTTGATCGTCATTTGTTGGTTCGTCATTCGTTGGTTTGTCATTCGTCGATCGTCATTCGTTTATAGTTTTATGGCAGTTCTCGGACACCATAAAACTCGGGGGGCAGTAGGATCAGATAGAGTTATCTCCTACTTGTTCCATAAGGGACTATGCAAACGTCCATTTAGAGGAGACAGGGTTTTAGATCGTCGAAGAATCTAAGCCTCAGATCACTTCATCGACGTATCTGAATCTCCTTAAAATCCTAGGATTTTATCCTCGCTTCATGCCTCAGTATGTCGTATTACGCAATTTCCCTCCTCGAACAGAAAAGTAACTAAGCATAACGTTCATTGTTCGAAGTGATATATTGCTATCATCTATTTTGACATGGAACTTTTGAAATACAGTTAGAGTTTGCATCACTCGTATTAACTGTTTTCATAAGCGACCTAACTCATCCTAACGCTTAAAATTCGTTTTAAGTTAGTCGGATTTAAATCGCTAAAAGCGTACTGATCGATCACTTGTGGTCGACTACTTGGTTAAAATTACTATCGTCTCTTATCGCTATTTTGCAGGAGCATATGGGAAAATAAGTACAGGAGCATATATGGAAGGAAAAATTTTATTAAATAGAAGGTCATTTATACATGAGGGGACGAAGCCCATATTGTCTAAAAAAAAAAAAAGAGACAAAATTTCACGAGGAAGGGCCCGCACCGTCGTCACCGTCATCACCAGCCTTGTCTGTGTCCTCCTTCCAGCTCTGCACAAGCTCGACCACATCCTCGCCAAGGATGGAGAAGTCGAAGTCCGGATGCTCGCAGAATATGTTGAAGATGATGGTCGACGAGGCGATGTCACTAGCCTTATCTTCGAGTTCTTTGACCTCGGTCGCTTTGAACTCTTCGATGGCTTTGTGAACCGCCTCGGTGGTCGCTTCTCTCATACGGTCCGGATACTCAGAAGCGACCCTTTCGAGCTCTCTGACTTTCTCCTCGAGGTTTTCCTTGGCGAGTTTCTCCTTGTTTAGGTCCTCGAGCATCTGCTGCTTCTCTAAGAGGAAGTTCGCTCTCTCTTCTTCCCAAGCCTTCTCCGAGTTCTCGAATACTTGAGTTATTTCATCAAGCTTATCAACTTTCTCTAAGCTTTCGAGAACTGGATCGTGCATCAAGACAGCAGCAGCCGCAGTCTAAAAAAAAAAAGAAGTGTTATGAAAATCTTCAAGCCAACAAAAGTGAGGATTAAGAAGCTTACATTGGCCAGCATCCTCATTGCGGATCCGAAAGCGACCTTGGCGGAACGTCGCTTCATTCGCTCCCAACCTTCTTCAGACGTGAAACGATCGATGAAGGCTACGCTCATACCAGCCTTCTCTAGTAGTTGGTTTAGGAGTGTGAACAGTTCGTCGCCTTTATCCGCCAAGTTCGGTTCGGAGGAGGTAGCAGCCTCGGTAGGAGGTACTGAGGTGCTCGCTGGCTGAGGTGTTGAAGGGGCCAAGCTCGCAGGGACATCCTCGAAGACGACTTTTCTCTTTTTCGAGCAGTCGATCTTCTCCTTCCCTTTTGATGGCGGCATACTCTCGGGTGTTTTGGTTTTTGCCATTGACCCGAGAGTTGACGGAGGAGCTCGCAGACCGCTTCCAATAACCATCTCTGTACAACAGAATGTGTTAATAAGCGAGGAAACAAAATATAAAGGTAGTAAGAATAAGCATGCAATTACCTTCTTCCTGGGAAGCAGGTTGAGAAACTGGTGGGGACATGGTCTCTGGTGATGAGGGCTCTGAGCGAGGTGGTGTGGTCGGTGCCTTCCTTTTTCTTATTCTGGAGGACGAGGCACCCAAGTTAGACTTCTTCTTGGGCTTCTTCTTCGAGCTCGCCGGTCTGGAGGAGATAACCGGGGGGTCTGGGAATGCGGCACCCTTTGGTATCAGACCGCAAGCGACCAGGTTCTTTGATGTGCCTAAAACCTTCCAGTTAAATTCTTCAACTGGAAGCTCGTTGATTGCATATACTCTTGCGAGCTGGTCACTGGAGAGTCCTGGTCGATCCCTATTATCTGCGATCAATATAAAGAATAGTTAAACAAACAAGACAGCAAGTTAGAAGACTACCTACCGGCGTTTTGGAAGAAGCCATTGGCTGCATAGTCAAAATGGAAAAATGGATTTTTCCATTTTCCCATGTTGTTGCGAACCTCGTAGATCGTTTTAATGGCTTGATTCGACCACTTGCTCGCATAGAAGAAGCCGAAGTCTGATGGATTTGACTTCACTTGGTAGAACCAAGTGAATTCCTCGGGAGAAGGGTTTTCTAAACCTAACTTATGATACAAAATATACAAGCCTACCATATATCTATAAGTGTTAGGGGTCAACTGAAAAGGGACGATCCCATAGTAATCTATTATTGATTTTATGTACGAGTGAAGGGGAAGATGCACACCGCACTTGAGGACCGCCTCAGAAAATGAAGCGAGCTTACGAGGAGGTGTGTGTGGACGGTTGAACTCCATCGGAAGACGCAGGGGGATGGCGATCTTGTAGCTGCTCGCAATTTTCCTGAGTTTGTCCGCCGTGCAGCTCGTTCGGACATTCGTGCATGACCAGTTCCCCTCTATATATTGGTAGCCTGAAGAAAATGCCGCAGCATCTCTAATGTGTCTGGGCCATTGATCCTGGGGAAGATTGCCTATTCGAGGACTATTTTGTCTTGCCCCAGTTATTTCTATCTCGGGTTCGGATTCGGGATAATCCTCAAGGTTAATGGTACTAACACTTGAGCCGGATTCCCCAGAAAAAGGCATTTCCTTCCCTAAATAGTTCTTCACTACTAGACATCTGAAAAGGAATAGGCAGGGATTCAGACTACTATGCTAATATTCTAGGTATTCATCCTAAAGTTGCATAATCTACGAGTTCGTCAGAAAGTATTCGAGCAGTTCGTCAGAAGTGTTCGAGCAGTTCATCAAAAGTATTCGAGCAGTTCATTAGTAAATGAACCGACAGTTCAGAAAGTAGATTAGGGTATCAGACCCTAAAAAATTTCTTCTCATAAGATCATTTCTAAGTGATATTATAACTCTACTCTACGGACTGAAGAAAAAAGAGAGTATAAAAGGAACAAATTTCTTATTTCACTTCGGTGAAATAAGTTTATTCCCGGATTGAAGTTGTTTTCAATAATGAAAGAAATAAGAGAAGACACTGACCTTTCTTCAAGAGATGGAGTTGAGTCGATTCGGAACTGTGATGAAGAAGCAGCAGCGATTGGAGCAACCAGGGAAGAAGAACGGCATTAGGGTTCTTGAGATTTCTGAAGTTTTCTGAGTAAAATGAGACAGAGACGAATGATTTCTGATATTTATAACCTAACCACCGGTAGATCGCAGCCGTAGATCGGAGGATTTGAATTTTAAATCTGAAGGCTAAGGACTGCGCGGGATTTAAATCTATCCGAAAAGTCAGGATTATTTAAAATTTGAAAAGATTTGGAAAGATTTGGTGACGGTTGGTATCAATCAGGCTTCCTCGAATTTTGTTCCTAGCTACACGTGTTCCGTTCTGACAGAAAGGAGGATACGCGTGATCTTGAAAGAGGAGATTAGGAATCTGACGGATCTTAGATTACTCAAATCACAGGTTTTATGACATCACAAGGTCGCATGGTAATTAGAAGCTCCATTTCGTCCTAAAGAACTAATGGAGCTGGGGGGCAATTGTTGTGCAGTCTAAAATCCTAAGGTCGCATAAGGATTATATGCGACCTCCTCCGTGAAGGTTATATGCGACCTCCTCCGTGAGGATTATATGCGACCTTCTCCNGTCAGAAAACAGTGGACGTAGGCTCATCTTTTTTGGGGCTGAACCACTATAAATCCCTCTCTCCTTATTTGCTTTGATTATTATTTCAATTCACACAAGCCACATCTCTTGATTTTTCATAAATTTATTGTTGATAAAACCTCCATCAACAGTAGTCTTTAGTAACTCTCTCTCACTCAGCCTGTGATCTCATTCATTGTGTATCGTTTAGCTCAATTCATGTATCGATCCACTGAATCTCATTGGTATGCAGCTAAATGCCTCTTGCAATATTTGAAAAACACAATTCTTCTTGGTTTCTTTCTCAAACGTCACTAGCCCTTGTCTCTCATGGCCTTCTCTGATGCGGATTGGGCCAGTGACAAAGATGACTACACCTCTATCACTGGCTACATAATATATCTTGGTAGTAATGTAGTGTCATGGTGTTCTAGAAAACATAAGTCGGTTGCTCGCTCATCTACCGAAGCAAAATATTGTGCTCTAGCATCTACCACAACATAAGTACAATAGCTTAGATATGTTATCAACGAACTTCACATGCATCTCTTTGAGAGGTTCACCTATGTTTTATTGTGATAATATTAGGGCCACGTATCTTTCTGTTAATCCCATTTTCCACTCAAGATGAAGCACATCGCAATTGATTATCATTTGTTCGTGATCATGTTACTTCTTGCTCTTTTGGTGTTTTGTACATCTCCATCTCCGCTAAAGATCAACTCGCTGATGTCCTTTATAAACCTCTTGCATGCCAGCCATTTATTTCACTTTGGTCCAAGATTGGTATCTCCAATGGGAGCACCATCTTGCAGGGGCATATCCATAATGATGAGTCATTTATTCCAACAATCTTACACAAATCAAAATAATTTAAATTGAGTTCTTATATTTATTCTCAATTTAAATCATAGTTGGAGTTTATTTCCTTTATTTTGTATTTTATTTCTTGAGATTTTTCAGTTTTTGTAATCTATTGTAATCTCATTTAAATTTTGAGTTGTATATAACTATTATCATGTCTATATGAACACACATTATCAATAAAAAATTATCAGGTTTCAGTACCATTTCATAATTTCCTTAAGAAGTACTCTCTTAATCACCACACTATTATTAGCTTATTTTAAAATGATATTACCAATTTTGAATCATTTGCAAAATAAAGACTACATTTAATGAAAATTTTGAAATACTAAAATTATTCTGCATTTTGACAAGTCGAAACGTTTCAACCATTATCGAAAAAGGTAGAGTGAAATAGGTAAAATCGAAAACAACGACTAAAATGATTAGACAAATAGTCTGACCATAGTCGGGACGGCCTAGATTAAGATCAAAGATGTTTTGAAGTCAGAGAAAATAAAGTACTTAGTAATTTTAGAGGTTTGAAGTGTGAATGTGATTAGTTTTGATAGCATTTATTAGTTAGTCCTTTTATCAGTAGGAGGGCATTAGTAGCATTAGTAGGGAACCGAATCCTCTCTCCGGTTTCTCTGTCCACTTTCTTGTCCATCCACTGATATTTTGCCATATTAGCCTATCTCTTTTCCAACCTTCTATCTATTCTAACCAGTAAGTGGGCCGTTGTTCACCCAAATGAGAAAGCACGCTCTCTGACAGACGCCTTAATTGGTTTTTCTCTCTCTTTGAAGTTTGGCTCTTTTTTGTTATTTTCTTTTTTAATTATTTATTTTTTATTCGCCTAACCTCCACTGGAGAAACTTTCGTCCCTACGGAAAGAAAAAGCCTTGTAATTTATGGCCAGTGGGAAGAGGAGGCCGAGACGTAGAAAAGATTTAGGACTCCTGTGGTGTTGCCGGGTCGACGCGACCAGAATGTGTGGCGGTGGATAGGGCCGAGACAATAATCATTGGACAAAAACAATGAAAATAATAAAGCACAAACAAACTAACCTTAAAATAAGCAATTGAGCAAAATCCATCCCACAGATTCATTATACATAATATATAACGATTAAAAAAACAAATTCCTAACTTTTCAAATTCTATTAGAAACATCTCAATAGATATTAAAAAAAAAAAAAAAAACCATAATTCGGAGAAGGGCTAATTTAAGCTTCCTTGCCCATAACCGCAATTCAGTCCACATCTACACTTGGGCACTCGTAAAAGTTATCAATCGAAAACTATTACCGCAATTCCTTAAACTCAACCTTCGTGATAACCTAGTCAGGCTTATCATGAACTTCCATTTCGTTGTTTTCTCTACCCCTTTATTATTATTATTTTTTTTGCCATTTCCAATTTCAAATTTGGAGTAATGAATCAATGGTGTGTAAGACTTTGAAGGGGAGGAAGAAGAAAAAAGCGCAGTACAACCGTACTAGTGTCGTGAGGTTGAAATAGCCCTTTTTATTATTTTCTTTTTTTTTTTAATAGGTTTAACGGACGTTACTCTCTCAAAAAACAATAGAGAGAGAGTACGTGAGATAAAATGTTTTTAAGGAGGTGTCCTTTTATCGTTGGTTGGACAAAGAAATTGTAAAAGTCCGGAATTTTCGAGGGTAATTTGGACATTTTACTAATTTTTCGGATAAAAAATTATGGAGACTAATTTGTAAAAATTTTGTACAGAGGGACTAAATTGTATATTTTGGGGGACTAAATTGATAGAGATTTGAAATTTTGGGGACTTATGTGCAATTTTTGAAAGCCCTATAAGGTTGGGTCACGTGGCCTTGCTCAACCAATCCTCTCTCTTCTCCTTTCTCTCTCTCCCCGAAACTCTCTTTCTTTCTCCTCTCTCGGATCTCTCGGCCGCACCACCACAGGACCGCCGCCAGCCACCATCTGAGCCGCCCACTGACCGGCGTCGACTCACCGAGCTGCTGCGAACCTCCGCTGCCCCTCGCCGCTTTCTGCCGCCACCTGTGTCGCTGGAGAAAGCCATTGATGCCGTTTTGGCCCATTTCGGTTTTTTCATCACCGGCGACGATTTCAGCCACCTTTCGGCCTCAAATCGGTCCCGTTGGATTTGTATCGTCGCAAGAATCATCAAGGTATATATATCTCAGCTCCATTTTACCCGGATTGAAAGTTGCCATTTTTGGTCATTTCGAGTTTATGGTTGTTCTCGATCCGGCCGTTGGATTGTGTTTTTGACTGCATTTTTGGAATGTACTCGGAAAATGGAGAAGTTTGATATATATTTATTGTGTGGTTTGGTGATCGGCACAAAAATAGGGGACGGACAGTCAAGATTCTGTCTCGTTTTGCGTGCCACCGGTCCGGTGTGATCGCGGACCCGAATTGGATAAGTTATATGTCTAACATACCTATTTTGGGTGCTAGAAATTCAGTGAAGAGGTCCGTTTGTGGAATTGAAGCTTCGGTGAGAAAGTTAGTTTTTCGCATGAGGACGATCGAGGACTTGGAATTGGTTATCGACCCTCCGGGCGATCGTCAACGACACCTTAAGGACTCAATAGCATGGTGTCGCTATTCTGTTGAGGTAGGGGTTTAGTTACCTTCGTTTTATACCGTTTTTGAGTTAAAACTTATTTTCTACAGCATATAAGAACAAGTGTGTTTTTAATGATTTGAATTATATGTAATGGAACTTGGTTATACGATATATACTGTACTGCTCTGGGAATTTACTGTGTGCAGATTATTTTGGGTATATCAAAAATAGGGCCGTTATANTGCCCGTTTTTCTATAAAACCCTATTATGCATGTTTTATTGAAAAACCAGAGTACAGTAGTTTTTATACTTCAGTTCTATATCGCACGTGTCATAGGATCATACATGAGTACCGTGCTAGCATAGTGGGTTTTACAGTGTGACGTTGCGTATCCCACTATCGGTGAAAGTCCCTAAACTTGCGCGAGGTCTTGTTACTTCTGATTACCTCCCCATTTGGCAGGTGTAGGCAATTCGGTTGCCCCTCCAAGTTTGGTAGGCGACACATGAGTGTCTCTTCCGGGTATGGACTTAGGTATCAGGCAGGCTGTTAGGTACACTTAGTGCCATCATCCTGGGTTTCCACAGATGAGAGGATGTGAGCTCATGGGTATAGGTTGATTTGTGTCATGTGTATATGGATTGATGGTTTTGATTACACTGTTTTATATATATTGATTCCCGGTTTGGATTATATATATACGCATGTGTATGTTTTGGATTTGAACTAATCATGCAGGAGTTTTCCATCACTGAACTGTTTTTCTCCGAGGTAACTATTTTCCTACTGGACATTGTATGCTCACCCCCCTTACCTTCCTCCTCAGGTGGTGTCCAGTGCGATCTTGGTGATCAAGAGGAATAAAAGGTCATCCTGATTGCAGTTCGTCTCTTGGTAATGCTAGGAGTTTATTGTCGTACTCTTTGGACTATTTAGATTTTGTGTTAGCATTGAACCAAGATTACTGCTTTCTATTTTATCTGCAAACTTATGTATGCCATTCTGGTGTTTGACTTCTGTTGTGGATGACGATGATGCTGAGTTTTATATTAAATTTCATGTTTTTAAGTAATTGTTCAATCTATGTTTGATGGTGTATACGAACTGTAGGAGTGGTTTACGGGATGGAATTCCGATTATTTTATTTAAATGGACTATTTTTGTAAAAACTAGAACTTTTGACACTTTTTAAATAAATTAAAGAATTTCCCATCTTTGTGAAATTTCCTTTCTGCCACTAGCCCGAATTTTGGGTCATGACAGGAATAGGCAGAATATTTTAGACACAGGATCTTGCTCCCATTAGTAGACCCTCTGGATGTAATTATCCCTATTTATAAACAAACACCTCTTTTGTGCTTCTTAAACTAAAGTAATGACGACTTTGATGTGTAAAATAATTTTGTTCCTAGTAGGTTTCTTATGGGCTGTGTTAATGTTTGACATATCAACTCTTCATTAGGTACTGATCAGATTGCTTAGACATTCCCTATAAGAATACTCGTTTCCTATAATTAACCATCATATGTTCATCAACTCGCTTTATATTTGTATATTTTTTGATTTATCAAATAAAATTAGATTGCAAGCCATCAATTATTGTGCTTTGTCACTCTAGAGAGAGAGAGAGAGAGAGAGAGAGAGAGACCGTGATTAAAAGATACCGTATAGAACAAAAAATGTGTTGTGTCATTTCACTAGTACCACTCAAAAGAAAATAAAGCGCCTGAGGGAATTGCATTATGTGATCCCAATTCTATGCTTTTGTCATTCAAATGAAAGCTTCACTCTTTTTCCTTAAATAGCCAAGCGGATTGACAAAAAGTACATGCAAATCTCAGCCCCCATTGTAGTTGCGTTGACAAAAAAGGTCCTCATTTGTACTAAATTATCTCATCTGCATACATATATGGTTCCACTCCGACATGGGAGGCCACTCATTGATGCCTTTGATATGACCACTCTTCCCATACTCGTATATAATGGCACATGTATATTCTACTCTCTTTTATAATAACCTAGACTACTTGTGCTTATAAGAATAAATTAATAATTTAATTTTATAGTATGATGAACGTTGTTGTCAAAGTATTTTATCATCGTCGATCGTACGTACTAGGGTAAGTATATACAACCACACACCAAGAATCGACAGTGCAGAAAAGCTAATTATCTCTTACATTTCGTCATAATTTCTTATCCATGATTAATATTAATATATTATTAAAGACGCCTATTTGGACATTAGCAAGTGATGAAATTAACCAAATGGGTATAGGATATATCCATTACAATGATCGAATACTTGCAAAATTATATCCGTCTCATGTCTGCTAGTTTTGTTTGATTAATAATGGTGAAGATCATTTTAGCTCCACTTCCTTTTTCTTATA
This sequence comes from Parasponia andersonii, assembly GCA_002914805.1. Classification (NCBI taxonomy): domain Eukaryota; kingdom Viridiplantae; phylum Streptophyta; class Magnoliopsida; order Rosales; family Cannabaceae; genus Trema; species Trema andersonii. The sequence goes on from JXTB01000420.1 coordinate 47,775, forward strand.
TGTAGTACCATCTTTATTGTATGTTACACCTAATATCTTTGTATATTTCATCAATGCATGTCCTTATAATAAACCGACCATCATTCAAATCCACAGAACTATTAATACATAGTACATTTTTAACTGTTATCTCTTAGCTTTCTTATTCCGGCCAATATTGCTGCTAATGAAGTAAAATTGTTTCAACTTGATAAATGTAATTAAATATACGTGTATATTAATAATTCTATATATATAGTATATAATGGTCATGCAATTATTTTTTTTTTAAAAGAAGTAAATATATTAATTCTATGAATCAGCGTGTGTTGTGTGTGTGTGTGTGTATCTGGCTAAAAGAGAAATGATAATTTTTACTCAGATTTGATACGTGTAGTATTATATGAATCCAAAGAGCACTTGCACCCCCAATGGATTCTCTAAATAAAGTACAATGTACTAGCAGATTTATAGCTTTTTACCGTCCATCCTAACCATATATACTACTAGATATACTATGTACATAAAGTTAGCTCAATATTTGGCAACTTACCTTTTTCTATTACTATATCATTATTTTTATTTTCCTTTCCCAAGCTAAATTAACTTTAGTGATGAGTGATGTACAGATTTTTAATTAAAATAAATCAAAGTCATATGGTTTTTTTTACATGCCATACTGATTCTTAAACGGACACTAAAACGAAAAACACTTTTCTCGGCGAAATCTTTTCCTTGTCAATGCTTTTGTTTCGCCAAGAATATTAATTCAACAACGAAAAAAATTCATTTGGTTTTCGTTGATAATAAGACGTCGAGAATGGTATTTAACGACGAAAAAATCATATTTCCCCGAGAATGAACTTACTTTTATCGACGAGTAGTTTGCCGAGAATACTAATTTATTTTGTTAAAATGACGGCTAAAATTGATGAAATATTTTGTCAAAATTAACATCCTCGACGAATGAAATTCACCAAGAAAGGCTATATTATTTTTCAAAAAACCAATTCGAACAACTAACCTCAAGGAATTTAATTCGTCGAGGAAATCATCAATTTTTAATATATATTTTTTTAATTTTAAAAATAACTTTGTAGGGAATTATTTTGGATGGCAATAATATTTAATTTATATTAGTTATATTATCTTGAGGTAATATATTATTATTATTATTTTGAGTGAAATACATTATTTTCAATTGTAGTGAAATAAATTAAAATTAGTAATAAAGTGCAATAAATTCAATTTATAAAAACCTACAATTTAAAGTCTTACGTAGTAATTTTAAATTAAAAATAAAATAAGTTGTCACAATACTAAACTCTGAGAACCTTGCTTCCCAAGTCAGGATACATAAAGTGAAAGTAGTTCAACATTAAAAAAAAAGGAATATAATAACACACAAGTCTCGTAGAATAAACACTAATTAATTCTAATAAAACATAAGTCAAGTAAACTAGAAATTGTACTAAGTCTACTACTCGTCCGATAGAGCCTCTAGAGATGGTTGACTATAGAAATCTTTATTTTTGGTTTGTAATCCAAAACCTGGATGTGATGAAATTAGTGAGGTCAACTATATGTGTTGAAAATAAACTTGTTTAAGCCCATAAAAAATGTTTTAGGCCTATCAATATGGGGTCCAATAAGATGGAGTGGCCCAAGTGCAAAGCTCATAAAAGAAAAAGTCTAAATCCAAATTGAAGAAGCCTTCTACCTAGAATCTTCTAGTGTTAGCTAGACATTAATTTTTTTAATGTGAATTATTTGATTACTTAGATTATTATTAGAAGTGTGTAGAAGAAAATATGTGTGGCTTAAGGATTTTTGTAATTATTTATTTGTGTGGCTCTCGTTGTTTTTTATGTAGTATAAATGTCCTTTCCCCATTTGAGCTCTAAGCATCAAGTAAGAAGCAAAGCTTTTAAGAGTGAAGAGAAGAGAGAAAGAAGTATAGCTTCTAGTGAGTGAGTGAGCTTGAAGAGTGAAATTGAGAATTTTCTATAGTAAAAGTATTTGAGTGAATAATAAAGTTTATTTTACTTTCTAACAAAGTGGTATCAGAGCGAGGTTATGAATTCTGATGAAATTCTAAGTATGCTCTGTAGTTGCAGTTTTGACTGATCTTTCATATTAGAAAAGAATTATTGAGATTGAGAGTATTATCTATTTGTTCCAAACATACTACTATTTCATATCAAATCAAAGAGCTCGACGAGACAAAAACGCTGCCGTAAAAATCAACCCAATCGGAGTCTGAACGACTCTGAACGAGTTGTCGGAAGTTTGCTGTCATAATTGAGTCAACTCACCGAGTTAAGTTAAGTCAGAGCCATTTGATCAAGCTGTCATAGCCGTTGACCGAGCTGTTAAAGCCGTTGACTAAGCCATCAAAGCCATCGGATCGCACCATTGACCAACGTTAACCATTGACCGAGTGTTGGCTTTGACCAAGTCGATATGTAAGTCAATCTTAAGGTTTTTCAATATTACGGATCAATCTGTGTTGTCGAAATTTCCAAAAGCTTACTATGTTAAGAGTTATGGTTACCAACAATTTAGTATCTCTTTAAGTTCCACTACTTCAAGGTAGCAACTTTGATAATTAGACGATCAAAATGAAAGTCCTCCTTAGAGTACATGATATTTAGAAAGTAGTGGAGAAAGGCTACAAAAAGCCAAGAGATGAGGCAATATTATCCTCAATATAGAAGGATAGTTTAAAAGATTCAAGAAAGAGAGACAAAAAAGCTCTCTTCCTCATCTACCAGGCCTTAGATGACGACGGGTTTGAGAAAATCTCAAGTACAACCTCCGATCATGCAAAAAACTCTCCGATCGTTAAACCCAAAGTTCGAGAATATTGTTACTATCATCGAAGAAACTAAAGATTTAGGAGCCATGACGATAAAACATCTCTTGGGTTCTTGACATGCTCTCGAGGAAAAGAAAAAGAATAAGCCAAATTTTAAGGAATAGCTTCTCAAGACACAACTTACAGAGAAAGAAGATAGCCAATATAGTGAAAGAAGTCAACATGGTTGTGGTAGAGGACAAACACAAGAATAAGGACATGGTACAAGTCGAGGTCATGGACGAGGTTAGAATTCTAATAACCACAATTATCATATCAACAATTTCGAAAGAAGAAAAAGCTCTACAAGAGGTCGTGGTAGAGGTCGAATGAAATCAAGGCCTAAGAAGTCTTAAGTTAAATGTTTAAATTGTCACAAGTTTAGCCATTATGTTAGAGAGTGTACAGCACCCAATATCAGAATTGAAGAGAAAATTAATTATATTGAAGAGAAAAGAGAAGAAAATGGCACCGTGCTACTAACATATAACGACAACAACAGAAGACAAGACAACACATAGTATCTTAACACCAGTGCTAGCAATCATATGTGTGGGTGTCAATCAATGTTCGAGAACTTGATGAATCAATCAGTGAGAGTATTTCTTTCGGTGATGATTCAAAAGTAGCGGTAAAAGGAAAAGATAAAATTTTTATCCGTTTGAAAAACGGGAGACATCCATTTATTTCACATGTTTATTCTGTACCCACAATAAAAACAACATCTTGAGTTTGGGACAACTCTTAAAGAAAGGCTATGATATTCACTTGAAAGATTATAGTCTTTTTATAAGAGATAAAAACATGAATTTGATTGTTAAGGTGACTATGCCAAGAAATAAAATGTTTTTATTGAATATTCAAAATGATATGGCAAAATATCAGAAAGCATGTTACAAGGATTCATTATGGCTATGGCGTTTGAGATCTGGGCATCTCAATATTGGAGGACTAGAGCTACTACCTAGGAAAGAAATGGTGAGAGGCTTGCCATGCATCAATCATCCTAATCAGCTTTGTGAGGGAAGCTTACTCAGGAAGCAATTTAGGAAAAGCTTTCCAAAATAGTCGAATTCAAGAGCCCAGAAGCCACTAGAACTCACGTATACAGATGTGTACGGTCCTATCAAACCAAGTTGTTTCGCTAAGAGTAATTACTTCTTGCTCTTTATTGATAATTTCTCAAGAAAGACTTGGGTTTATTTCTTGAAGTAAAAATCAGAAGTCTTTGAAGCTTTCAAAAAATTCAAGGCTGCTATAGAGAAGGAAAGCGATCTTCAGATCAAAACCATGAGATTTGATAGAAGAGGAAAATTCACTTCAAAAGAGTTCCAAGAATTCTGCAAAGCAAATAGAATTCGACGACTTCCAACTTTTCTAAAATCCCCTCAACAGAATGATGTGGCAGAAAGGAAGAATTGGACCATTCTCAACATAGCTCGAAGTATGCTGAAAAGTAAGAAATTACCCGAAGAGTCTTAGGCAGAAGCTATTGCATGTGCAGTTTACTTGTCCAATCGATCTCTAACAAGAAGTGTGTGAGAAAAGACACTACAAGAAGTATGGAGCAAAAGGAAGCCTGAGATCTCCCACTTAAGAGTCTTTGGAAGCATAGCCCATGTGCATATGCCAGATGAACATAGAACCAAGCTTGATGATAAAAGCGAGAAGTTCATTTTCATCGGCTATGAAACTAACTCCAAAGAATATAAGTTATACAATCTTAACAATGGAAAAGTAATCATCAACCGAGATGTAATGTTCGATAAAGAAGGTGAATGGGACTTTGGTTCTCAAACAAATGATTATAATTTCTTTCCACAATTTGAAGATATGGAAACACCAGTAGAGCAAGTAAGAGAAGTCTATCAGGAGGCTATTACTCCACCTTTCTTACTAACATCATCCACTCATGAAGATTCACCTCTATCTTTCTTAACTGAAAGGCATGAAGAACGTACAAGAAGCCTTGAAGACCTATATGAGGTGACCAATAGACTCGAAAACCTCACTCTATTTTTCCTATTTGCTGATTGTGAATCGGTGAACTTCCAAGAGGTTGTACAAGATGAAAAATGGAGGAATGCGATAGATGAAGAAGTCAAAGCCATAGAGAAGAATGACACTTGGGAACTATCCACTCTTCCTAAAGGTCATAAAGCTATCAGTGTAAGTGGGTATACAAGGTAAAGAAGAATGCTAACGGAGAGGTAAAAAGATATAAAACAAGGCTAGTCGCGAAAGGCTATAGTCAAAGAGCCGGCATTGACTACGACGAGGTATTCGCTCCTGTTGCACGACTAGAAACTATAAGACTAATTATTTCTCTTACTGCTTAGAACAAATGGAAGATTCATCAGATGGATGTAAAGTCTGCATTTCTGAATGGAGTTCTTGAAGAAGAATTCTATATCAAACAACCATTAGGTTATGAGATGAAAGGGCATAAAGATAAGGTTTTGAAGCTGAAGAAGACTCTTTACAGTCTAAAGCAAGCACCAAGAGCATAGAACAACCAAATTGACAAATATTTCCAAGAGAATAGATTTATTAAGTGCCCTTATGATCATGCTTTCTATGTTAAGACTAAAGATGAAGACATTTTGGTCGTATGCTTGTATGTGGATGATCTCACATTCACTGGAAGTAATCCAAGGATGTTTGATGAATTTAAGAGAGTAATAACGCATGAGTTTGAAATGACACACATCAGACTTATGGCGTACTATCTCGGCATAGAAGTTAAGCAAAAGGAAGAAGGCATTTTTATCTCTCAAGAAAGCTATACAGATGAGATCCTAAAGAAGTTCAATATGGATGATTACAAGCTGATAGGTATACCAGTAATGTACAGAATAAAATTATTCAAAGATGATGAAGCAGAAAAGGTGGATCTAATACTTTTCAAGAGCCTTATTGGATGCCTTCAGTACTTGACATGTACAAAGCCCGACATTCTCTATGTAACTGGATTATTGAGTCGTTCCATAAAAACTTCAACAATTACTCACTTCAAAGCTACAAAGAGAATTCTCCGTTACCTAAAAGGTACGATCAATTTTGGCTTGTTTTATTCAGTTTCTAATGATTACAAACTCGTTGGTTATAGTAATAGTGATTGGACTGGAGATACTCATAATCGAAAAAGCACAACTGGTTTTGTGCTTTTCATAGGAGAAACCGCCTTCACCTGGGTATCTAAAAAATAACTGATTGTTACTCTTTCAACATGCAAAGCTGAGTACGTAGCTACTACATTATGTGTTAGTAATGCAATCTGGCTAAAAAGATTGTTGAAAGAATTAAACATGCTTTAAAAGAAGCCAACAGAGATTTGTATCGATAATAAGTCAGCAATAGTTTTGGCTAAAAATCCAGTCTTTCATGACCGAAGCAAGCATATCGATACTCGCTATCATTATATAAGAGAATATGTTGCAAATAAAGAAGTACAATTGTAGTATGTGAGATCACATGATCAAATTGCTGATATTTTCATCAAGCCACTCAAGTTTGAAGACTTCACAAGATTAAGAAACTTGCTTAGTATTATAAAACTTGCTTGGTATTTAAGTCCATAAGAAGTGTTTAGGCCCATCAACATGAGACCTAATAAGTTCGAGTTAGCCTACGTGCAAAGCTCATAAAAGAGAAAGTCCAAGTCCAAATTGAAGAAGTCTTCCACCTAGAATCTTCTAGTATTAGCTAGACATTAGTTTTTTGAATATGAATTATTTGATTACTTAGATTATTATTAGAAGTGTGTAGAAGAAAATATGTGTGGCTTAAGAATTTTTATAATTGTTTATTTGTGTGGTTCTCATTATTTCTCATGTAGTATAAATACCCCTCCCCATTTGAGTTCTAAGCATCAAGTAAGAAGCAAAGTTTCTAATAGTGAAGAGAAGAGAGAAAGAAATATAGCTTCTAGTGAGTGAGTGAGCTTGAAGAATGAAGTTGAGAATTTTCTCTTGTAAAAGTATTTGAGTGAATAATAAAGTTTGTTTTACTTTCCAATAATATGTTCCTCCAACGTAATTTCTTGGGTTATCTTTGACTGGGTATGCACCGAAGTTGAAGGTAAGCTCCCTGGATGTCTAAGCTTCTTGCTCTCTAGTCTAGGCAATTGACCAGCTAATTTCATGTACCTGGATCGAATACCCAACACTTGATCGATAATCTTGTTCTCAGTAAGAATAACCACTGAAGCATCTTCATCAGATGACTCTATAGTAGGTTGGGACCGTTGTAACTCCAACATCTTGTTCTTTACAAGTACAAATAAATACATAAGATTATCTAACAGTGAAATTGTTAACTTTTATGGAATAGTGATAAATTAATGTACATTTCTTACATAGAATTCCTCTGCCTCTTTGCCTGGCCAACCTGTTTCTGGACTCCAGTAGGCAATACGAAAAGTTTCTATCCTTCCTGGTGGCTAGTTTGTAACTTTATTAATATACACAACCAAATTTAAAATTTGTAAATTAAAATTAAATTTAATACTAAATAAAATAGAATATTATATATAAATTTGATACCAGTCTACGTCTATTCTTTGTTATAGAACATGAACCCGTAATGCTTGTGATTAGTTTCTTTGCCTTATTTTCTTTGTTTATCTCACTCTTCGCCTGAAATAGATAGATGACAAACCAATGTTATGTCAATAAATCGAATCTACACTTTCAATTTTATTAGTCTTCAAAAGCTCTGATAATCTTGTATAAGCTGAAAGTCAAGAACTATCCTTTGATAAAACATAAAAGCATTCAAATTACATAACCAAGGCTGTAATAATTGATTCACAGTAAGCTGAAACAGAGTATATAACTCAATAACATATTAAGCTTTACGAAGCCCTAGGCTAAATAATATATATATATATATTTAGTACAACTTAATTAAGAAGAAATTTAAATAATACACTATGGACATCAAAAGTATTATCTTGTCACACCAATGGGCTACAATAGCTAAAAAATAGAATTTGAGATTGTTAAAATTAAATAAGGATAATGTAACACAATTCAATATTCTACTGCACTTGTTAATCTTTTCAAAGAAAAAAAACTTGTGTTATGTTGCTTGAAACTACTTTTTTTTTTCGGGTCCTATGAGTTAAGAACATTAAATATGGATAATGTAACACATTTTAACGGGAACTTGAACACAAAAAAAAACTTTATGGAGTTATCTGTCATAAACAACATCATATTTTCTTTACTTATTATATGTTCCAAGATTATTAGTTTAATGAGGAATGGGTAAGAATTGACTTTTTCGAACCTTAAACCAAGCTGGAAATAAGTTTTCTTGCAGTTGTTCTAAATTTCCAAATTCTTTTTGCTCTAACTTTTTAATGTGCTCATTAAAAATTTGGGTTGTGAGTTAAATGAGTAGTTAATAATATTGAATAAAAATCTTGTTTCAGTAACTTACTCAAGATAAGGTTCAATTTATTGACAATTATTCAGAATATACCAATGAGCTCTCTTTCGAAGTTCTGGCATTAACTCAATTACATTCATCTTTCCAAAAGGTCGATCAACATTCCGAAATACGGATAGTTGCTTCTTGTCACTTCCGCTTATATGATAATTTCTTTCAGGTCGATTAAACTATGTTTCTACACCACACAAGTACATTGAACAAAATGACATTGCTTCATTGACCCTTCAGAACGCACTTTATTTTGCAAGTATTGTTTGAATAGTCCTAATCGTCTTTCAATGGATACATCTATCTTGTGTGCACAGGCCTGGCCAAAATGACTTCGTATGGCAAATGGAGTGCCAAATGCACTATGACATTAAAAAATGCAAGGAGAAATATTCGCTCCAATTTGTAAAGAATAAGTTCTATCCTATCTTGCATTGCTTCAAGATTGTTTACATGCAACGTCCTTGAACATAATTGTTGGAAAAAGTAACACAGTTTATGTATCGTCTCTCTTACTTCTTTTGTCAAGAATGGCCGAATAACGATTGGAAGTATGCGTTATAACAATACATGACAATCATGTGACTTTAATCTAGAAATTTTGCCATCAGTTTCATTGACATTTCTAGAGATATTAGCAACAAAACTATCAAGAAATTTGACAGATATTAAGAACTCACCAACTTGCTTTCGTTCAGATGCACTCATTGTGTATATAGCTGGAGGTTTTATCCATTTCTCTCCAACCTTTTTAAGATGTAATTCGGGTGTGATGTTCATTTTTGACTAGTCCATTCTTGCTTTATCTGTATCTTTTGACTTCTCATCTATGCTCAGTAGTGTACCAACAACACTATCACTATCACATATGTTCTTATCAACGTGCATTATATCAAGATTATATCTCAACAAAAGTTTTGACCAATATCCGAGCTCAAAAGATATATTTTTTCTTGACCAATTCAACTCAATAGGATCACGTTTACATTTTTGGCCACCGTATTCTGTGTTTTCTAGGTAAATTCTTGTTCATATGCTCTAATTGTTTTAAAATCTCATCACCTGTCAAAATTCTTGGAGATAGTCTCAACTTAGGTTTACCATCAAATTTTTTGCTCCTTCGCATGCTACGACGTTTGGGAAGACAATTTCGATGTCCCACATACCCAACTTTGCTATTTAATGTCGCTGACGATGTATTTTTATTACATGTTGAACACACCATGTACCTATTTGTAGACTATCCAGACATATAAGTATATGCTGGAAAATCATTGATTGTCCATAGTAAAGCTGCATGCATTCAAAATATCACTCCATTAATTGCATCGAGAGTGTCCACTCCTATTTCCCATAATTCTCTCAACTCATCTATCATTGGTCGAAGAAAGACATCAATATATTTTCCGGGAGCCTTGGGTCTTGGAATTTGTAAGCTCATCATTAAAAATGATTGATTCATACATCTCCAAGGTGGCATGTTATAAGGGGCTAAGATCACCGGCCATAAGCATTGCTCATATTATCAAATGGATTAAATCCATCGATAGCCAACCCCAACCTAACATTTCTAGGATTCATCGCAAAATCAGGATATGTTTGGTCAAAATGCTTCCAAGCCTGAACATCAGTTGGGTGTCTTAACACACCTTTAGTTTTAGGCCTCTCTTTTTCATGCTGTATCATATCCTTAGCAGTATGTCTTAAGCTATATAGTCTTTTTAATCTAGGTACGATAGGAAAATAACGTAACACTTTATGCGGTAATTTTTTTCCTTCTATTTCTTTATTCACCTAATGACTTTCACTACACATGGGATATTTATCCAAATTCGCATTTTCTTTCCAAAATAAGACACAATCATACTTGCACACATGAATGCATTCATATCCTAATCCCAAATCATGTAGCCTCATAATGTGACTTTGGTAAAGTTGTTCCCTTAGGAAATGCATCATTAAGAAGTTTAAGGAGCATATCAAAAGACTTTTTGCTCCATTAATTCAGGAATTTTAAGTGCATCAACTTGACTAAGAATGCGGAGAAATTCTTTCAGGTCGGATACAATTCTTTTTCAGTGTATTTGAAAAGATCATCGAACATCGAAGAGCTTGTTCCTCTTACGGGGATCTCACTGCTACCACTAGAGTTTTCATTATCTTCTTGCATATTAAAATAATGGCTTCCTTGAATATCTTGTAAGACATTGAATATTTCATCACCGCTCTCATCTGAGCCAGTTTTTTCAGAATTCGAGTCACTTTCGGTAAACTTCTCTCCATGAAACATCCATGTTTGATAGGTCCTTTGAAATCCATAATCTATTATTTGACATTGAACAATAGGAAGGGGTTGGAAACCACTATTCATACACTTCATGCACGGATATCTAATCTTTCCTTCACTATTAACATGGTTTCGAGCAAAGTCAATGAACGTTGCAACTCCATTTATATATCTTTCAAATAACTGATTTGGTTTTACAATCCAGCTCTTATCAACTGACATTTTCCTAAGTTCAGTGAAAAATCCAACAATAACCGTGAGCCAAGTACCATGTGTATTTTAAGTGTCCTACAAACTCTCTTCAAATGGCTAAAATACCTAATAATTACGGATAAATAATGCCAATGTTGCTAAATCGTATAAAAAGACAAATTTCTATAACCTCAAGAATAAAGTTCTTTTGAATAGCATATATTCTCATAAAAGAATTCAAAACTCACTTAGCTATACACATCATTGTATAATAATAACCACAGTAAATAGAAAATTTGAATATTCAAACACCATAGAGAACGAAATTCCCACAAATCAAATACTAAATCATCAAACCTAATTACTTTTCTTTCCTTTTAGCTTATAGGTAATTGAATATTGCTCTTTAATATTTGAAATGACGACTCTAAACTAAATGAAATACAAAACTGCTATATAGGACCAAGATAAATAATGTACGAAAATGTGTTGAAAATAAACTTGTTTAATCCCATAAGAAATATTTAAGCCCATCAACATGAGGACCAATAAGTTGGAGTTAGCCCAAGTGCAAAATTCATAAAAGAAAAAAGTCCAAGTCCAAATTAAAGAAGCCTTCCACCTAGAATCTTCTAGTGTTAGCTGGATATTAACTTTTTACATATGAATTATTTGATTATTATTAGAAGTGTGTAGAAGAATATATGTGTGGTTTAAGGATTTTTGTAATTGTTTATTTGTGTGGTTCTTATGATTTCTTATGTAGTATAAATACCCCTCTCCATTTGAGTTCTAAGCACCAAGTAAGAAGCAAAGCTTCTAAGAATGAAGAGAAGAGAGAAAGAAGCATAGCTTCTAGTGAGTGAGTGAGTGAGTAAGTGATATTGAAGAGTGAAGTTGAGAATTTTCTCTTGTAAAAGTATTTGAGTGAATAATAAAGTTTGTTTTACTTTCCAACAAAGTGGTATCATAGCAAGGTTGTGAGTTCTCTTAAAATTCTAAGTATGCTCTGTGATTGCAGCTTTGACTGATTTTCCACATCAGAAAAAAATTCTTGAGATTGAGACTATTAACCATTTGTTCTAAACATACTATTATTACATATCAAATCGAAGAGCTCGACGAGATGAGTACGCTGCCATAAGAATCAGCTTAATCGGAGTCCAAACAAGTCAGAACGTCGTCGGAAATTTGCTGCCACAAACTGAGTCAACTCATTGAGTTGAGCCGAGTCAGAGTCGTTTGACCAAGCCGTCAGAGCCGTTGACCAAGCCATCAGAGCCAAGCCGTTAGAGCTATTGACCAAGCTATCAGAGCCATTTGACCGCGACGTTGACTAAGCCGTCAGAGTCGTTGATTAACTGTTGATTGGCGTTGACCATTGACCGAGCGTTGACTTTGACCGTTGACATTGACCCATTTATATACAAGTCAATCTTAAAGTTTTTCGACTTTTTGCATCTATCTGTGTAGTCGAAATTTCCAAAAACTCACTATGTTAAGAGATATGGCTACCGGCAATTTAGCATCTTTTTAAGTTCCGCCATTTCAAGGTAATAACTTTGATAATTGAACTATCAAAATGAAAGTCCTCCTTGGAGCACATGATGTTTGGGAAATAGTAGAAAAAGGCTACGAAGAGCCAAGAGATGAGGCAACATTATCTTCAACACAGAAAGATAGTTTAAAAGATTCAAGAAAGAGAGACAAAAAAACTCTCTTCCTTATCTCCAGGCCTTAGATGACGACGGGTTTGAGAAAATCTCAAGTGCAACCTCTGCTAAGAAAGCATAGGAGAAACTTCAAATTTCATACAAAGGAGAAGAAAAGGTCAAAAAGGTCGAAAAGGTCCGCCTTCAGACTCTAAGAGGAGAGTTTGATTTATTACACATGACAGAGACTGAGTCAGTTTCTGACTATTTTTCTAGAGTTTTAACCATTTCGAATGAAATGAAGTGAAATGGTGAGAAACTTGAAAATGTTACGATTATGGAAAAGATTCTTCAATCGTTAGATCCAAAGTTCAAGAATATTGTTATTGTCATCAAAGAAACTAAAGATTTGGGAGCCATGATAATAGAACAACTCTTGGGTTCTTTACAAGCTCACGAGGAAAAGAAAAGAAGAAGCCAAATTTGAAGGAGCATCTTCTCAAGACACAATTTACAGAGATTGAAGATAGCCAATGTAGTGAAAGAAGTCAACGTGGTCTTGGTAGAGGACAAGCCCGAGGACAAGGACGTGGTACAAGTCGAGGTCGTGGACGAGGTTGGAATTCCAACAACCACAATTATCATATCAACAATTTCGAAAGAGGAGAAAGCTCTACAAGAGGACGTGGTAGAGGTCGAATGAACTCAAGGCCTGAGAAGTCTCAAGTTGAATATTTCAATTGTCACAAGTTTGGACATTATGCTAGAGAGTGTAGAGTACTCAATAGCAGAATTGAAGAGAAAGTCAATTACGTTGAAGAAAAAAGGGAAGAAAATGGCACCGTGCTACTAGCATATAAAGACAACAATGGAGGATAAGACAACACATGATATCTTAACACCAGTGCTAGCAATCATATGTGTGGGAATCGATCAATATTTATAGAGCTTGATGAATCAATCAGTGGGAGTGTTTCTTTCGGTGATGATTCAAAAGTAGCAGTAAAAGGAAAAGGTAAAATTCTTATCCGCTTAAAAAATGGAGGGCATCAATTTATTTCAAATGTTTATTTTGTACCCACAATGAAAACAAACATCTTGAGTTTGGGACAACTCTTAGAGAAAGGCTATGATATTCACTTGAAAGATTATAGTCTTTCTATAAGAGATAACAATATGAACTTGATTGCCAAGGTGCCTATGTCAAGAAATAGAATGTTCTTATTGAACATTCAAAATGATATGGCAAAATGTCTGAAAGCATGTTACAAAGATTCATCATGGCTATGGCATTTGAGATTCGGACATCTCAACTTTGGAGGACTAGAGCTACTATCCAAGAAAGAAATAGTGAGAGGCTTGCCATGCATCAATCATCCTAATCAACTTTGTGAAGAATGCTTACTCGGGAAGCAATTCAGAAAAAGCTTTCCAAAAGAGTCGAATTCAAGAGCCCAGAAGCCACTAGAACTCGTGCATACAGATGTGTGCGGTCCTATCAAACCAAGTTCTTTCGATAAGAGCAACTACTTTTTGCTCTTTATTGATGATTTCTCAAGAAAGACTTGGGTTTATTTCTTGAAGTAAAAATCAGAAGTCTTTGAAGCTTTCAAGAAGTTCAAGGCTACTATAGAGAAGGAAAGCGGTCTTCAGATGAAAGCCATGAGATTTGATAGAGGAGGAGAATTCACTTCAAAAGAGTTCTAAGAATTCTGCGAAGCAAATGGAATTCGACGACCTTTAACTGTTCGAAGATCCCCTCAACAAAATGGCGTGGCAGAAAGGAAGAACCGGACCATCCTTAACATAGCTCGAAGCATGCTGAAAAGTAAGAGATTACCCAAAGAGTTATGGGCAGAAGCTGTGGCATGCACAGTTTACTTGTCCAATCGATCTCTAACAAGAAGTGTGTGGGGAAAGACACCACAAGAAGCATGGAGCGGAAGGAAGCCTGGGATCTCCCACTTGAGAGTTTTTAGAAGCATAACCCATGTGCATGTGCCAGACGAACATAGAACCAAGCTTGATGATAAAAGCGACAAGTTCATTTTCATCGGCTACGATACCAACTCTAAAGAATATAAGTTATACAATCCTAACAATGGAAAAGTAATCATCATTCGAGATGTAATATTCAATGAAGAAAGTGAATGAGACTTTGGCTCTCAAACAAATGACTACAATTTCTTTCCACAATTTAAAGATATGGAAACACTATTAGAGCAAGCAAGAGAAGTCTATCAAGAGGCTATTACTCCACCTTCCTCACCAACATCATCCACTCATGAAGATTCGCCTCCATCTTTCTTAACTGAAAGGCAAGAAGAACGTACAAGAAGTCTTGAAGATCTATATGAGATGACTGATAGACTTGAAAACCTCACTCTATTTTGCCTATTTGCTGATTATGAGTCGGTGAACTTCCAAGAGACTGTACAAGATAAAAAATAGAGGAATGCGATGGATGAAGAAGTCAAAGCCATAGAGAAGAATGACACTTGGGAACTATCCACTCTTCCTAAAGGTCATAAAGCTATCGGTGTAA
>JXTB01000420.1:63104-75210 GCA_002914805.1 Parasponia andersonii
GTTACCTAAAAGGTACGATCAATCTTGGCTTGTTCTATTCAGTTTCTAATGATTACAAACTCGTTGGTTACAATGATAGTGATTGGGCTAGAGATACTGATGATCGAAAAAGCACAACTAGTTTTATATTTTTCATGGGAGAAACTGCCTTCACCTGGGTATCTATGAAACAACCGATTGTCACCCTTTCAACTTGCGAAGCTGAGTATGTAGCTGCTACATCATGTGTTAGTCATGCAATCTGGCTAAGAAGGTTATTGGAAGAGTTAAACATGCCTCAAAGGGAGCCAACGTAGATTTGTATTGACAATAAGTCAGCAATAGCTTTGACTAAAAATCCAGTCTTTCATGACCGAAGTAAGCATATCGATACTCGCTATCATTACATAAGAAAATGTGTTACAAACAAAGAAGTACAATTGGAGTATGTGAAATCACATGATCAGATTGTTGATATTTTCACCAAGCCACTCAAGTTTGAAGACTTTACAAGATTAAGAAATTTACTTGGTATTATAAAACAAGTTTTAGGGTGGGTGTTGAAAATAAACTTGTTTAAGCCCATAAGAAATATTTAAGCCCATCAACATGAGGCCCAATAAGTTGGAGTAAGCCTAAATACAAAACTCATAAAAGAAAAAAGCTCAAGTCCAAATTAAAGATGCCTTCCACCTAGAATCTTCTATTGTTAGCTAGATATTAGCTTTTTACATGTGAATTATTTGATTATTATTAGAAGTGTGTATAAGAAAATATGTGTGGTTTAAGGATTTTTATAATTGTTTATTTGTGTGGTTCTCATTGTTTCTCATGTAGTATAAATACCCCTCTCCATTTGAGTTCTAAGCATCAAGTAAGAAGCAAAGTGAAGAGAAGAGAGAAAGAAGCATAGCTTCTAGTGAGTGAGTGAGTGAGCGAGCGAGCTTGAGGAGTGAAGTTGAGAATTTTCTCTTGTAAAAATATTTAAGTGAATAATAAAGTTTGTTTTACTTTCCAACAAAATGTGCACGACAATTATGAGACATAGGCAAACCATTGAGTAATGTCTCGTATACAAACAAGCATGGAAATTTGTTTATTAAGAAGCTACACATTCATCTAAATATACACACTTTTAGAAATATATAAGATATCTATGCTAATAAACATATTTGTTGGACCTCGTGATAATAACAAATGAAAAGCAATGCCACAATTTCAATATTGCAAAAAATATAAATATCTTAATAATTAATATATGAAGAAAACAAATGAAACCAAAGGTTATTATGAACGGTACTGGATGATACAGTGATAGAGTATCGAAAAAATTGAAAGACAATTAATCAATGCCAGTAGTAATATTGCTTCGTAAATCAAATAATGCTAACTTTTGGATTAGAGGCCTTGATTGATAGTCTAGCAAAATCTAGTCTGAGAGAGAAAACAATCACTACTCAAAATAAAAAATAAATAAATTATAAATAAAAACAAAGAAAAAAAACACTTAGTCAATACAACAGTACACTAAAAAACGACCAGTGCACCTTAAACTAGTTATAAATGAAAACACAAAAGAGATACATGATAAAAAGAGGGACTATAAATCAGTATACAAACGGAGTAAGTCACTCCATAAGACGTATTTCTAAGACTTAAACAAGAAGACTAATCCATCTTGTTTATTGCAAATGCATTAGTAAAACAGTACTATAACAAATTCAACTCAAAGCTAAACTAAAAGATACCCTTACTTTAAACCCACATCTTAGTAATTTAATACATACAAAAATCATTATACAATAATCCATATAAAGAACAAGAAAATTGAGAGCAATAGATAACGAAGATAAAAAATAATTATTAAAAAAAAAGCGCAGGAAGGGGGATAGAAAGATATAGAGTGACCATACTCAAAACCAATGTATTTGATATCAAATCCTCATGAACTTCTCACTAATTATCTAATTAAATATGAGATTTTAAGTTTAAAACAACCCACCTTTATTAGAATTTAAAACAAAAGGAAAAAAAAAAATTAAAACATAAAACAGTATCCAAGTGTTTTTTATTTTAAATCTTTGCTAGTATTACTCAAATAAAGTTTAAAATTAAATATATTATGACTATACGGTGTGAATAAGGAATGAATCAGCTAAATATACAAGAGACAAAGTGTCACGACCCGAGGGCGGGGTCAATGGCAGAATGGGTATTTCATAAATTAGAAATACTAAAAAAAAAAACCTAAATAAAAAGACTCAATTCATTCAAAAATTTTCTCTGGGGACTCTAACCTTTCAAAACTGACTTCAACAAAATATTTAAATGAAAATAAAATCTCACAGTTATGTGTCACTCATTGAACATAGACTGTAAATAAAACAATTTTTTTTTAATAGTCATACATCACAAATCATCTCACACTCAAACTCAGACATAAGTAATATAAACTATGTCCAGATTTTATATTCTAATTTTTAAAGTTTCATGAAATCCAAATTCCTACTCAAATTTAAATATTTCACAAGTCTTGTAGGAAATTACTAAAATATAATTAAACTAGTTGTTCTGTAAATGCCTCGATTTATCTCTTCTGATCCAAATTACACTGAGTGCCACCTGAAAGAACGAAATAGGTGAGCTAATGCCCAGTAGAGAATCAATTACAAGTTCCTACATATATATAAAATATACTCATGTTGAAGGTCCTGCATGGTCAGTATTCCATTCAAAACAGTTCACAAAACTCAAGTAGAAATCATAGTCCAATGGTCAAACATTTTCAAACTATTGTAATATCCATCAAAACCAGTACATATCCATTCAAGCCAACATATATCCATGTATGCAATCATGATGTCCGAAGTGTCCTAATGGATCACTCGTAAGTTCGAGCCACCTAAAGAGGCGTCGTAAGTCCGATCACCTGATGTGGGGCATCGTATGTCCGATCACCCAATGTAGGGTACGTAAGTCCGATCACTCGATGTGGGCATTGTAAGTCCGATCACCCAATGTAGGGTATCGTAAGTCCGATCATCCAATGTAGGGCATCATAAGTCCGATCACCCAATGTAGGGTATCGTAAGTCCGATCATCCAATGTAAGGCATCATAAGTCCGATCACCCAATGTAGGGCATCGTAAATGTGTGAATGTATGCAAATGTTTTATAAATAATAGAATAACGATATGCACCATTTCCACAAAATCTCAAAATAACAATGCAGTATTCTTTAATCAAATCACTTTTAATCCTCAAAACTGAGTTCTCAAATTATTTTGGATTTTATAAAAATTTCAGTATTACAACAGTTATTTTCTATCAAAATCCCAAAATCCAATTTCCTACAGAAATCAATCCAAAACAGTATATATGACACGCCAACCAGTGTGACGTGTCTCCCAGGCAGTTTATATCTCAATTCAGGTCAAAAATGGACATAAACACAATTTTTATAAATTATTTCACGAAATTTTATTTTTATTGAAAATATCTTAAATTTATAAATTTAATTGATTTTTGAATCAAGTAATCAAATCCCTACCTCACTAGAATAGTGATATCATGCCAATGAGTCCTCAAGGTACCATTGAACGATCCCTTAGAGGGTCGGGAACTAATCTCAGGCCCTCGATCGCTCATTTGTGAAAAATCTACTCCTCAACAGAGCTTCGAATCAACAAACAAACCTCTTTACCGAGCTCCTAGCACCAAAAATAGCTAGATTAGATATATGATTCGACCAATTCTGGTCCGGACTGACACCGGACCATTGTCACACAAAACAAGACAAAATCTAAGCCGTTAGATATGGTTTTTCGTACCGATCACCAAATATAGTCAATATATATATATATATCAAACTTCACATTTTTCGAGTACATTCCAAAAATAACAACAAAAACGAAATCTAACTGTCAGATCAAAAGTCGAACCCGAGCTCAAAATTACGCAAAAATGGCAACTTTTAATTCGGGCAAAATGGGATCGTGATATATATACTTGGAGAAAGCCCACGATGAGAGGATTCGATCACCGCCGGTTTCGTAGCTTTTCGTCGCCGGAATTCACGCCGGCGAGCGATGGCAGTGGCGGAGCTTCACGTCCCCCCGCTCGGCAACATAGCAGTCCGGTGCCTCGGAGCTCCGGCTGGGTGGCGCGCTCGTCTCGTGCGGTACTGGGCACTCCGATGAGAGAGAACGGCGGAAGAGAGAGAGAGAGAGACGATGGAGAGAGAGAGAACGCGAGAGAGACAGTGAGGGTGAGCGAGAGATAAGCAGAGATCGGACGAGGGAGAGAGAGAAAAGAAAAATATCTGATTTTTTTAAAATTTTTGATCAAAAGACCCTTTTGCCCTAAATAAAAACAAGATTTTACATTCTTCCCTCCTTACAGGAATTTCGTCTCGAAATTCAAAGTACAAGACGTAAATCAAAGTACAACCTCAAGTTGAAAGTTAAACAAATAAGGATACTTTTCATACATCTCAGTCTCAAGTTCCCAATTTGCTTCTTCTTCCTTGTGGTGTTCCCAAAGAACCTTGACAAGCAGTATCTCTCTATTATAAAGTACCTTGAGCTCTCTCCCCAGTATTCGAACTGGTTGCCCTTCATAAGTCACATCCTCTTGAATAGGTAATTCTACATACTAGACGACGTGAGACAGGTCAGGTATGTACTTCCTGAGCATTGAAACAAGGAATACATTGTGTACTCGACCCAACTACGGTGGTAGATCCAAACAATAAGCAACAGGTCCAATTCTTTCAATAATTTCGAATGGCCCAATATACCTTGGAGCTAACTTCCCTTTAACTCCAAATCTTATGACTCCATGCATTGGCGTAACCTTCAAGAATACTCTGTCACCAATGTCAAACTCTTCCTCGCATCTTGAGGTGTCAGCATAGCTTTTCTGGCGACTTTAAACAACCTTAAGTCTTTCTCTGATCTTGTTAACCTTCTCGGTAGTCTCTTGTACTAGCTCAGGCCCAAGAGTAACACGCTTCTCTGCATTAGCCCAACACAAGGGTGATCTACAAGGTCTCCTATATAGTACCTCATATGGAGCCATACCAATACTAGTTTGGTAGTTGTTATTGCAAATAAACTCCACCAATGATAGGTGATCATCCCAGCTTCCACCAAAATCTAGTATACATGAATGAAGCATGTCCTCTAGGATCTGTATAGTCTTCTCACTCTATCTGAGGATGATAAACTATACTAAGATTCAGTTTTGTTCCCAAAGCTCTCTGCAAAGCTATCCAGATTTTTGATGTAAAACTTGGATCTCTGTCAGAAACTATGCTTGATGGTACCCCATGTAAGCGAATAATATTATCCACATAAAGACGACTATGTCGGGTGAGTGAAAAGTCAATCCTGATCGGTATAAAGTTTGTGGTCTTTGTCATCCGATCAACTATCACCCAAACAACGTCATTCTTTCTTTAAGTTTTTGGTAGGCCTATCACAAAATCCATGGTGATTTTATCCCATTTCCATTCCGGAATAGGTAAAGGCTGAAGTAGTCCAGCTGGCCTCTGGTGTTGTGCCTTGACTTGCTGACAAGTCATACACTTAGCCACAAAAGTAGCTACGTCTCGTTTCATGCCTTTCCACCAATACTATCTCTTTAAGTCATGGTACATCTTAGTACTACCGGGATGTACTGCAAACTTAGATTTGTGAGCTTCAGTCAAGATAGTCTCTCGAAGGTGTGGGTTATTAGCTACAGCTAACTTTCCATTAAATAGTACAAATCCTTCTCTATTTGTACTCCAACTATCTAGTTGTTCACTATTTTGAAGTTGGTTCTAAATTTTCCTTAATTCTTGATCTTGCCATTGACTTTGTTGAGCCATCTGAAGAAGCGAAGGAGTAGCCACTACATTACTAACACAAGCAATATTGTTTCTCTCAGAATACTCTAAATTATAATCACTAATAGTGACTGAATTTTTTCACTCTTCAAGTATCAAAGAAGCAAGTATACCATGAGATTTATGGCTCAAGACATCTACTACCATATTTGCCTTTCCGAGATGATACTGAAGATTGAAATCATAATCCTCCGTATATTCAATCCATCTCCTGTGTCTCAAATTCAAGTCTCATTGACTGAACAGATATTTCAAACTCTTGTGATCGGAGTAAATATCAAACTTAACACCATACAAGTAATATCTCCATATCTTGAGAGCAAATATTACAGCCGCTAATTCTAGATCATGAGCAGGATAGTTCTTTTCATGGGATTTCAATTGACAAGAAGCATAAGCTATAACCCGGCCATTTTGCATTAAAACACATCCCAATCCCAAACCAGAAGCATTTGTGTACACCACATATGGTTCACTATTATCAGGGACAATCAGAATAGGTGCAGTTGTCAGTTTTTCCTTCAATTTCATGAATGATGTCTCACACTCGTCATTCCAAGCAAACTTAACATCTTTCCTCGTTAACTTGGTTAAAGGCAAAGCAATACTCGAGAAGTTTTCCACAAAATGACGATAATAACCAGCTAAACCAAGGAAACTCTGCACCTCAGTAATATTTCTCGGTCTTTTCTATCCTAGAATAGACTCTATCTTAGACGGATCAACTGAGATACCACTTTGAGAAATCACATGGTCCAAGAATTTAACTTCTGTCATCCAGAAATCACATTTCGATCTCTTGGCATATAACTGATGATCTCTCAAAGTTTGAAGCACGGTCCTTAAATGTTCAGCATATTCTTCCCGAGCCTTAGAATAAATCAAAATGTCATCAATAAACACAACCAAAAATCTATCCAAATGAGGCCTGAAGATTCTACTTATAACGTCCATGAACGCTGCAGGTGCATTCGTCAACCTGAAAGGCATAACCAGAAACTCGAAATGACCATATCGAGTCCTGAATGCAGTTTTTGGTATGTCTTCTTTACGAATCTTCAGTTAGTGATACCCAAATCTCAGATCTATCTTTGAAAAGAATTTGGATCCACTGAGTTGGTCAAACAACTCGTCAATTCTTGGCAAAGGATATTTGTTCTTTATTGTAAGCTGGTTTAGCTTGCTGTAGTCCACACAAAGTTTGAGTGTACCATTAGTTTTTTTGCAAAGAGAATTGGAGCACCCCAAGGTGAGGTACTACTCCGGATGAACCCTTTTGACAATAGGTCAGCTAGTTGTTCCCTTAATTCAATCATCTCCGTAGGGGCCATTCAATAAGCGGGGATAGAAATTGGTTGAGTTCCAGAAACTAAGTCGATACAGAATTCAACCTCTCTGTCAGGTGGTAATCTAGGTAAATCCTCTGGAAAAACGTCAGGAATTTCACTAACCACTGATATCTATAGGTATTTATCAGCAGTTCCTATCTCTCTATGAATGGTGAATAGGCTTCCATAATATTCTAATTTCTTTCTCCCACCATTACTTGCTCTCAGGAGAGGACTGAGGCTTATTGGATTCAAACCAGCTTGATACACAACTAAATAACCCTCTTCAGTATGAAGAGTCACCTTTCTTCTATGACAATCCACTATTACTCTATATTTGGACAACCAGTCCATACCAAGAATCACATCAAATTGGTTCATAGGTATCACAATCAAATTAACTAATAACTCACATCCATCAATGACGATAGAACAAGAGTTACATATAGTAGACATACCATTGACATTTCTCAAAAAAGTATCAAGATTCAAAGTAGGATCAAAGATTTCAAATTTTAAACCCAACATATTAGCAAACGACATAGATATAAAGGAATGTGATGCACTGGTATCAAATAACACATGAGCCCAAGAGTGATAAAGTAAGATCATACCATAAACCACTCTAGTTCTAGGCTGATCATATCCCTCTGTCCCGGTGACTGCATAGGTTTGAGCTTTCCCCTTTCCTTTGTTTCCTTTGCCTCTACCCAGATGACTACTGCTAAACCCAGGAGTACTACTTTCGAACTATCCATAACCTCCTTGTGTTCCAGATACTTGAGGTGTTTGGTGTCCTGTGGTGAAGGTAGAACCCTGAGGACGATATTGGTGCTAAACAGGAGAGTTAAAAGTTGGAGCTGAGCTCTGGAAATGAGCAGGCCTAGTTTGCTAACTAAGGATGGGTATCGAAGTTGCTTGACTCCCTTGTGGTCCTCCGGTGGTCGTTGAAGGAGTCTGCAAAAGCTGGGGGCAATTTCTTCTAAAATGGCCCTGTTGACCATAGTAGTGGCAGGAATATGGAGTAAAATGCCCACTTCCTGTTGAAACAAAACTACCACTGCGTCCATTGCTCTGTGAACCCTATCCTTGCCATCGTCCTTTTTTCATTTTTCGGTCTGTACCTTTTCCCTTATATCCACCAATAGTTCCTCTATCACCAATCAGTGTAGCTTCAATTCTCTGAGCTATATCATAAGCCTCGATAAGGGTAGTAATTGGAAACGGCTCCAGTCTGGTGCGAATGACCTTAAGTTGGTTCCTGAAATGAACCACTTGCAATCTCGAATGGTTTCCCAATGTATGAGCATACTGGGAGAGTTCCACAAACCTCGCATAGTATTCATCAACAGTCATACTACCTTAGCGTAAGATATTATACTGTTTTAGCATCTCATTAACATGGTCATCATTGGCATAGTGTCCTCTGAACAGTTCATCAAACTGTTCCCAAGTCATAGTGGTGGTGTCATGAGTCACCTTAATAGTGTTCTACCAATGATCAACAGCATCCTAAAGCAAGTATATTACAAAGCCTACTCTAAACTCTGCTGGTACTGCCAAGGTATCAAATTTCTTCTGAACTTCCTTAAGCCATCTCAGTACAGCTGCGGGATCGTGTTTGCCATAAAAGTTCGGTGGGTTCAGCTTAGTAAATCTCTGAAACTATTAGATCGGTCATTATCAGCAGTCAGCCTAGTTATAAACCAGGTATCCTCTGCATAGCTTGTTGAAAGGGATCAACAATATTAAAAGCAAGAGAGTCTTGCTGTAGAGGAGTATCTTGTTCTCTCTCAGGTTGAGGCACTCTTCTTCTTAGAGGCATTTTCTTGATCTGTAATACAATATGTCTAACGTATTAGTAAGATGATGATTTTGTACAACCTATGTAAAAGAAATGTCCAATCTAGTTTAATGAGTGACACACTCCGAGTATTTTAAATTAAAACCTTGCTCTGATACCAAATTTTCAGTCACGACCCGAGGCCGGTGTCAATGGTAGAATGGATATTTCATAAATTAGAAATACCAAAAAAAAAAACCTAAATAAAAAGACTCAATTCATTCAAAAATTTTCCCCGGGGACTCTAACCTTTCAAAACTGGCTTCAACAAAATATTTAAATGAAAATAAAATCACACAGTTATGCGTCACTCATTAAACATAGACTGTAAATAAAACAATTTTTTTTTAATAGTCGTACATCACAAATCATCTCACACTCAAACTCAGACATAAGTAATATAAACCATGTCCAGATTTTATATTCTAATTTATAAAGTTTCATGAAATCCAAATTCCTACTCAAATTTAAATATTTCACAAGTCTCATAGGAAATTACTAAAATATAAATAAACAAGTTGTTCTACAAATGCCTCGATTTATCTCTTCTGATCCAAATTACACTGAGTGCCACCTGAAAGGAAGAAAAAGATGAGCTAATGCTCAGTAGAGAATCAATTACAAGTTCCTACATATATATAAAATATACTCATATTGAAGGTCCTGCATGGTCTGTTTTTTTTTTTAAAACAGTTCACAAAACTCAAGTAGAAATCATAGTCCAATGGTCAAACATTTCAAACTATTGTAATATCCATCAAAACCAGTACATATCCATTCAAGCCAACATATATCCATGTACGCAATCGTGATGTCCGAAGTGTCCTAATGGATCACTCGTAAGTTCGAGCCACCTAAAGAGACGCCGTAAGTCTGATCACCCGATGTGGGGCATCGTATGTCCGATCACCCAATGTAGGGCATCGTAAATGTGTGAATGTATGCAAATGTTTTATAAATAATGGAATAAGGATATGTACCATTTCCACAATATCTTAAAATAACCATGCATTATTCTTTAGTCAAATCACTTTTAGTCCTCAAAACTGAGTTCTCAAACCATTTTGGATTTTATAAAAATTTCGGTATTATAACAGCTATTTTCTATCAAAATCCCAAAATCCAATTTCCTGCATAAATCAATCCAAAACAGTATATATGACATGCCAACTAGTGTGACGTTTCTCCCAAGCAGTTTATATCTCAATTCAGGTCAAAAATGGACATAAACACAATTTTTATAAATTATTTCACGAAATTTTATTTTTATTGAAAATATGTTAAATTCATAAATTAAATTAATTTTTGAATCAAGTAATCGAATCCCTACCTCACTAGAATAGTGATATCACGCCAATGAGTCCTCAAGGTGCCGTTGAACGATTGCTCAGAGAGTCAGGAACCAATCCCAGGCCCTCGCACTACAACAAAAAATATCTTTCAAGGCGCTTTATAAGTGCCTTGAAAGGCCTTTCACGGCACCCACAAAAGCGCCTTAGTTCTAGGTGCCGTGATAGGCCTTAGCTACGAAGGCACTTATAAGGCGCTTATAAGGCGCCGTGGAAGGTCGATCAAGGCGCCTAATGGTAGATAATTTCCAGAGGGTATTTGTAACATATTTGTCTATACTACCCCCTGGAATTTTATAAATATAATCCAAATTCATTACATATACCAAATATTTGAAATATAATGGAGTATAAATATATATTTACATAGTAATATTAAATTAACATAATAATCCATATAGTCTATATATACATTAGTTTTCTAAGCCAAACTAATATGATCATCAAAGACTACATATAGTTTAAATAAACAAAAATTAAGAACCTCAAATAAGAAATTGTATTAGTTCTTCGACCCACTCTTTAAGAAGTCCGTTGATATCATCTTTTGTATAGAAATTTTGTCCATTAAACTACAAATTCAAACACCTTATTTGTTAGAAAGTTATCAATCAAACTATAAATTAGAATAGAACTAATAAAACATATGGTTACATACCATTGTGGTAAATGATTTAACATGGGCTTGTTCAATGACTTCTCTCATAAATTTACATATGTAGAATCCGCACTCAATATTTGTCGGTTGTCTTGGGTACTATACATAAGCATAAAGTAAACATAAGTAATTTTAATTAATCTTCCACCTAACAAGTATTATTAATTCAAATTTAGTACCTTTATTAACTTATAAACTGGACCATTTGATCTTCCTTTCTTCCCTTTTTCTAAATTATATATCTTGAATGCACTTTGAATTGGAAATGTGCAAACATAATAATAAAAGTTTAGCAATAGCACCCATAAGTAAAAATATCATAAGAAACTAAACTATAACAAAATAACTATTAGAGCACTTACTCGATCATTGTTGAACCAATTTCCTCACGGAGAGCTAAGCCGAGAGGATCTAGAAACCATGCATAATCTTTAAGAGGATAAATGATAAGCAACATCCAATGGTCCCTACTCATAAAATTGATGATAAAGATTACTAAAATGTAACAATTAACTTCATATAGGAAGTAGTTGATCATATGACAATTTGTTAAGTTTAAAATCTTACCCATGATTCCATGGTGTAATTAGAAATTGATGTTCATTCTCCATGGATAACATCCGGGTTGCTAAACTTATAGCACGATCCTCACGTGAACTATCTTGTGTAGTAACTACACTAGGATCCATGAACATATACCTAGCTTGATAGCCATATTAGGTCACTAAATGGTGCAAATGCCTACAAGTACAAAATGCAATGTGAATTAAGTATTGTATTATATAATTGCCAACTATAGGTATATGTATATATATGGAGTTCTATATATATTAAAAAAATAAACTTCTTATCTCATGTATAACATAATAGGTACGGCCACAATCTTTTGTAACGTGTAAAACTCAATTATGTCTTCTTTGAATACGGGCAAACAAAAGCTTCTCCAAGCACTTCTTCATCAAATGGAACATTAACAACAACACCTTCATCTACTCTTTGAATGGTATTCAATAGTAATTTTATAGAAGCTGGTGCACCATCAACAAATTTAAACTGTGT
>JXTB01000420.1:76179-87842 GCA_002914805.1 Parasponia andersonii
CTACAATGTAAAAGAAATAATGTTAATACCAAATATATATTCTAATAAATATGAAATAAAAATATTCATGTTCATACCAATATTATATGCTAGAGCTCATCTTTTAGGTCCGTTGGTACAAGTGTCCAGTTATCAATGTTTATTGGGATCTTGCGACGAACCATAAGGCCACAAAAGCTCACCAAATGTTTACCTTCATCCTCAGTTAGTTGTCACCATTCATTGTACGTGATAGCTTCTTTTTTGTTATCACTTCTTTTTATAATCAACTCCTTCATTTGAGTCGTTCTTCTTGGTTTCTTTTTGTGTTTTCTTTCACCTTGACTATTTTGTGATGGTATAAATTGATAAACATCATCTGCACCTTCATTTTCCACATCAATAATTACCTGTTAAATAATAAAATCACAAATGTAGATCAAAAATTAAGATAGAAAATAATAAGCATGTAAACATAAGAGATAATATATTTTTTTAAAAAAAAAACATCAATCCATAAAGATATAAAAATGAAACAAAAATATATAACTTATTTGATTTGCACCTCATTGGTTTCTTTCTTTGATTATCAATCCAAATACATTCACCATCATCTCGTAAATGTGTAACATCACCTTCATTAACGTCTTCTAACAAAGCCTCTACCGAAACTCCTTTTGAGAATATTTCATGAACAACAAGCATTTCGTTCTCATCTTCAACTCCTAAATTTTGATATTCTTTTGGTTTTGTTGCAAGAAAAATCGACTATCGAGCATCAACTAGATCATTGACGTAAAATACTTGTTTTGCTTATGTTGCCAATATAAATGGATCATTCTTGTGACCTATCCAGTTTAGATCAACTAAAGTAAAGCCTAACTCATCTTCTCTAACCCAATGGTTACTCTCCACCCATTGACACATAAACACCGAGAACCAAAATGTGACAAAATCAAGTTCCCAAATTTCCTCAATAATGCCATAGTATACCATATCACTCTCTATTGAGTTTTTATCATTCGAACTTGAAAATTGTATGGTTTTTGCAACAATACTTACCGCATTATTTTGGGTTATTCTTATGTTGTCGCGGTCTCTTGTGCAAAAATGAACACTGTTAACTTGATAAGCATTATACTTAATTACATCCAATGATGGTCCACGTGATAGCCATATCAATGTATCAGATAGATTATGTGTTGCCTTGTTCATTTCAACTACAATCTATTCAAAATGAAAAATTAACAATTAGAAAACCCAACATATTAGTACTCATACTCTAAAATAGGGAAAAAATGAAATCAAACTATTAATTGTAACAACTAATTGGAATAACCCGTTCGCGAAACCAACTAATAAAAGTTCGATGATGTTCATCATAGATCCACTTCTCTCTTTTTGATTTCATTGAGAATTGTGTTTTGATCCAATTTATATGCTCCCTTCAATAAATCATCCCCAAAGTAAACCATTATTATTAAAGAATTCAACATTCAATTAATACAAATCTAATTCACAATAAAACTTACTTGATGAAAGGTTGGACTTCAGCTATATTTTGTAACACAGTACGATATGCTTAGTCTAGTTGTTCTCATTTAACTGTACACACGATACTACTACTTACCCTTTTATTAATATTTGAAGATGCGGATACTCCAATAGCTTCTACATTTGCCAAATACTCAGAACAAAACTTAACAACTTCTTCTGTGATATAACAATCTATAATGCATCCTTCTGGCCGACTTCAATTTCTAACATATCCTTTTAGAATTTTCATGTATCTCTCAAATGGATACATCCATCTCAAATAAACAGGACCATATAACTTCACTTCTCTAACCAAAAATACAGTAAGATGTATCATTATATCAAAAAAACTAGGAGGAAGAAACTGTTCCAACATGCACAATGTTACAACAAGTTCACATTGTAGTTCGTCTAACTTGGATACATCGACCACCTTAGAACAAATTTCATTAAAAAATAAGTATAATCTGGTGATTGCATATCGAACATTTTTAGGTAATACGGACCTGATCGCTATAGGTAGCAGATGTTGCATTAGTGTATGACAATCATGAGATTTAAGTCCAACTAGTTTCAAATTGTTCATATCCACTAATATTCTAATACTAGAAGAATAGCCTTCAGGACCTTCACATTAAATAAAGATTGACACAATTGATATTTTTCTTCTTTTTTTAATGTGAAGCAAGCAGGGGGTAAATATGTTCGCTTCTCCTCCACTTTAGGAGCTAACTCTTTTCGAACGCCCATGTCAGCAAGATCCATGCGGGCACCAATACTATCCTTATTCTTCCTTAGAATATTTAATAAAGTTCCAATTATACTATCACATATGTTCTTCCAAATATGCATGACATCTAAGTTATGTCTCAGAAGTAAATGTTGCCAATACTCCAACTCAAAAAATATAGATTTCTTTTTCCAACAACTCTTTGGGGTTTTTACAACCTTCACATTACTGCGTCTTTTTTTTTTCTTACTGATATCACTTATTTTAATCTTTCCAAGCCTAAATTCGAGCTCAGAGATTGTTTTTAGTATCTCTGTCCCAGTTAAAGGTTGTGGTACCAATTCAAATTCTTGAGTACCATTAAATGTTTTTTTCCAATTTCTGTATACATGTTTTCAAGGTAAAAATCTTCTATGGCCCATATAACTCAATTTTCTAGCATGTTTTAAGAACTGACAACTTGTTTTCTCATCACAAATAGGACATGCTTTATATCCTTTAGTGGAAAATGCAGACAAATTCCCATATACAGGGAAGTCATTGATTGTCCATAGTAACACAGTCTTAAGAGTAAAATCTTCATCCTTATATGCATCATAGGCTTTCACACTATCATTCCACAAACTGTTTAACTTATCAATCAACGGGGCTAAATATACATCAATATCATTACCAGGTTGTCTAGGTCCTGACATTAACATTGTAAGAAGTGTAAACTTTCTTTTCATACACAACCATGGAGGAAGATTATAGATTACAAGCATTACAGGCCAACAACTGTATTTGCTACTTAGAGTTGTATGATGATTAATACCATCCGCAGATAGACTAAGATGAAGATTCCTTGGATCACTTCCAAAAGAATGCCATTTGTAATATATTGTTTTCCAAGCTGGTGAATCGACAGGATGTCTAAGTTTACCATCTTCTATCCTCTCATTCACATGCCATATTAGATGTTTAGCATGCTCACGATTTCGGAATAGATGGGTAAAACGAGAAATTGGAGGAATATACCACAAAACTTTAGTAGGAGTTCCAACTTTTACCTCTTTAGAATTCTTATTATGTTGCCACCTAGGCTCACCACATACTGGACAACAAATTGCATCTTTAAATTTCTTTCGATATAAAATACAATCATTTGGGCAAGCATGAATTTTCACATATTGCATACCCAATGAGCATAAAGTCTTTTTAGCCTTATAAAAGGAAGGTGGCATCTCATTATCATTTGGCAATATCTCTCGTAGTAAAGCTAACAAGTCTGAAAAACTCTCATCACTCCATCCATGTCTTGCTTTCAAATTATACAATTTCAATAATGCAGATAACTTTGTAAATTTTGTACAACCCGGATAGATCGGTTTCTCAGCATCATTAAGCAATGATTGAAACTTAATAGGATCTATATATATTTCATATTGTGCATCATCAATCATTTCAAAAAGATCATCATTTAAATCTAACTCATAACCATCTCTTATACTCTTCTTTGATGAAAATCCGGTAATTGGAACCTTTTCACCGTACCAAATCCATTGTTTATAACTTTGATCTATTCCATTGAAATAGAAGTGTTCTTTTATCTTTTTAACACCTATCTTTTGCAAATTTCCATATTTAATACACGAACATAGAATTAAATTGGAATCTTTGACATTTTCAATAGCAAACTCCAAAAAGCTATCAATTCCCTTTCTATATTTAGTTGATAGTCTATCCGTCAAAATCCATTCCTTATCCATTCTAAGTACAATTGAAAAATAAATAAATAAATAAACAAATGATATAAAAAAACTAACTAAATTGAGTACCATAAAAAATTGTACATAATCTCCCCTATTTCTAGCATTAACCAACTGAGTAACTAAACCACCAATTATAAATTAACACTCATTTCAAATTATTCTTATATTTCTAAGTACTACCAAATTCAGAACTTAATTTATTCTTAAATAGTCTCATTTGTTACAAACAATTTGTCAATCAACCAAATATAACATATGACAAAATAATATCAACACAAATAATAAACTTAACCAATCCCACACAATTATAACATCATCATATCACCACAACATACAATTTCCTATATGATATCATATCTCATCTAGTTTAAATTTTCCAAAATAATAAGATAATGTGAAAGTGACATGCATAAGTCAATAAAAGAAAAACATTTGAGAAAACATACCTCAGTTTGCTCAGTTTGCTAATTTACAAGTAATCTCAGTACTCTAACTTCTACTAAAACCTATACGCAAATTAAAATGATAAATAAAATTAAACATCTATAATCCATAATACTTTAAATTAAACATTGAATATATAAATTTCTAAAAAACTACACAATATTCAATTAAAATTGCATAAATTCGGATTAATTGACACTAAGGATGGAAATTAAAAAGCATACCTAATATATGATTTCTAGTAAATAAACATGAAATTGGTATAAATTTATATAACACACTTTTAATTTGAAACTTTTTACAACTAAATGAACTCACATTTCATCTAAAATAAATAAAAAAAAATAGCAAGAAAATAATAACAAATTCGGATTAATTTGCTCTTAAATAGCAAAACTTACTCAAAAATAAGATTATTTCTACTAAATAAATAGTCTAACTCGGCATTACAAGAGTAAAGATTATCAATGCATGCTCAAAATATTCACATTTGATAAATTAAGGTTTCCAAATATAAACTCTTTCAAATATAACCTAAAACATAAAATTTCTACAAAATACTTGGTCAAAGCATGGTTAAGACAATGGGTAATCTAATTTTAGTGACAAAAATGAGTTTAAAAGCTTAAACATACCTTGTTTACCAGAAAAAATGGTGAAAATGGTAGAAGGGGGAGACTGACCGCGGCTAGAAGTAAAGAGAGAAAAGGGTGAGAAAAGTATGAGAGAAGTGACATGGCCTCATTTTTTTGGGTCCTTTATATAGGGCCCCTACCTCAGCGCCATATGGGCGCTGAGAAAAGTATATCACAGCGCCTTATAGGCACCGTGAAAGTTAAATACTACGGTGCTTTTTAGGTATCGTGGTAGATGTGTATCACGGCACTTTATAGGCACCGTGAAAGTTATTCAACGACGCCCATTAAGCGCCATTAAAGATTCTATACCACGGTGCTTTTTAGGCGCTGTAGTATTTTCCCGTTTATCACGGCGCTTGTTAAGTGCCGTGATAGTAAATCAATTATCATGGCGCTTTCGTACACGCGCCGTGATAGTACAAATTTTTAGTAGTGTCGATCGCTCACTTGTGAAATATCTACTCCTCAACGGAGCTTCGAATCGACAAACAAATCTCTTTACCGAACTCCTAGCACCAAAAATAGCTAGATTAGACATATGATTCGACCAGTTCCGGTCCGGACTGACACCGGACTGGTGTCACACAAAACGAGATAAAATCTAAGCCGTTAAATATAGTTTTTCGTGCCGATTACCAAATATAGTCAATATATATATCAAACTTCATCATTTTCTGAGTACATTCCAAAAATGACAACAAAAATAAAATCTAATGGTTGGATCAAAAGTCGAACCCGAGTTCAAAATTACGCAAAAATGGCAACTTTTAATCCGGGCAAAATAGAATCGTGATATATATACCTGGAAAAAGCCCACGACGAGAGGATTCGATCGCCATTGGTTTCGCAGCTTTTCATCGTGGGAATTCACGCCGGCGAGCGACGGCAACAGTGGAGTTTCATGTCCCCCCGCTTGGCAACACGGCAGTCCGGTGCCTCGGAGCTCCGGCTGGGCGGCGCGCTCATCTTGTGTGGCGGCAGCCACTCCGATGAGAGAGACCGACGGAAGAGAGAGAGAGAGACGATGGAGGGAGAGAGAGAACGGGAGAGAGACAGTGAGGGTGAGCGAGAGAGAAACAGAGATTGGACGAGGGAGAGAGAGAAAAGAAAAATATCTGATTTTTTTTTTTAATTTTTGGTCAAAAGACCCTTTTGCCCTTAATAAAAATAAGATTTTACACAAAGATTTATATATATATATATATAACTTAAAACAAAGTACATAATGACAATTCAGAAAAAGCAAAGAAAAACTCAAGACATCAACATAAGTGATAAAAAAATTAAAGCTCGAAGGACGTAAATTCCTCTAAAATATTCAAGTTTTACTTTCAAGAGCGAGTACTATATCCGTATGCATCATTTATAGGGCAGCAATCTACTTATACATTGCTATTATTTTAACATTTCATTATAGACGTTTGATTATTATTAAATAAAAATTTAATGATTAAAAAAAAATATTTATGCATAGCTAAAAGAAAATATTACTAGATTAGCAATCATTTATATTTATATATATATATATATATATTCATGGCAGTTAAAAAAAATACTATTAGATTAGCAACCTTTTATATATATATATATATATATATATATATTCATGGCAGTCCGTTAATAGAATCGAAATATGACCTAATGATTCGTCAATGTATTTGTGAGCCATGGAACCGGGACAATGGAAAAACTGAGGACTATTTTGTCATTTCATATATATATATATATATTTATATTGATACATAAGTCTGGTAATTTTGTAATTACCAAAAGCGATAACTAGCTTTTGAGGGAAAAAAAAAAAAAAAAACCTCTGTGGGCCAGGTGACGTGTTAATCCTAACTAGGTACATTGGCAACTCTATAATATGTTCTATACATTGGAATTAACAATATACAATTGGATCAATAGGACAACTCAAATTTCAAACTTCTTGCTTGGAAAACACTTGTAGCCTAGATGAACTTTTTAAGACATTACAAATCAATATAAAACACATATAAAGAAAATAAACAAATAAATACCTCTTGAATTATAAAAATAGTGAATCTGGAAACACTAGATGCTAGTTCTGCAATATAGTCAATTATATTACACCGACATGCTAAACGTAAATTTCCCTTAATTTTCTTTTCACACTTTGAGACAAATATATCAATAGAGAAATCAGCTTGTTAATTATTACATTATACAAACAAATGGGCACCTAGCTCTATAATGTTCTTCATATAGAGATTACACCTATTATAAAATCTGAAAATTTTAAGGAGCAATTTGGACAAGTTATTAAGCAGTGGCATTGTCTTAGATATGTATTTTTCGGATTAAAATAAAGAAAATATCATGAATTAAATATTAGAGCTACAATACTTTAAATTTGCATAAAAATCTCTTAAAAATTTTCAATTCTCACAAAGAGAGACTTGGAAGAGAGGGAAAGAGGGAAAAAAAAAAAGGAAGTCAATCTGCCCAATCCTGCCACTGGTGCACCATCACCCTCTGCCATCAACGCCCCGGCTCACGCGAGAGAGTCACCGTTGACAAAGCTGTCTCCATTGGCCCCGACGTGTTTCGTCGCCGTAGCAAGCTGCCGAAGTTTCTGCATGCAGTCTAATTTTCCGACCATTAGTGTGCCATCTAATGCCGTCTGTCGACACCGCTGGCATGTGGGAGCTCCTCTCGTTGTTGCCGACCACTTCTAGGTGATTGTTAGATCAAATTCGTCTCCGACAAGATTTTTTTACTACTTTCATCATTTTTACCAACTTTAAAAATAATAATATTTTTTTACTACTTTTACCAACTTTAAAAAAATGATATTTACATAATTATTTTGGTTAAGTAATTTATTTATCCGAAGAAATATATGAGACAAAAAAAAATCAGTTGACAAAAGTAAAATTGGTATCTAGAAGTGTGGTAAATTTTAATTACAAAAAGAGGACAGTTTTCTAAATATTTCCAAAATGTGGTGTTATAGTCATTTTTGGATTTTTGAGCGTAATTAATGCATGGGACCTCGAAACTGAGTCCTGACTTTGAATTTAAACTCAGTGAGGTCGAGAGATAAGTTTTAATATAAAATACCATTATGTTTTGAAGTAGAACAAAATTTGGAATTTCGTGGCTCAAAATTGTACTATTTTGGGTGCTACAAGCCAATCCCACACCAAGACCTATTTTTGACAAGGTATGTGTCTGTCCTAACTTTTTTGGGTACTTTGAATTTAGTCATAACCTTCGTTTCTCTATTTGAAGCTCTGGTGGAAAAATCACTTTTACAAGTGGACTTACCGGGAACTGGAATTTGCTGTTCAAACATTCGAGTGACCAACGGGGGATTTTTTGAGCTTCATTAGCTTGGCATTACTACCATATAAAGATAGGGGTTCAATTACCTAATTTTATATCTGTTTTGGATCTTAATTGCATGAAAATTTATTTATGAAAAATCATAATTTTACGATGGTTTAATTAATTATTGTAAATTATTGGATTATACTGGAATTAAACTGTGTGGATTATTATACATATTTTTATAGTATAATTTTAGAGTAAAACAACGGTATACTGCCCATGTTATAGTAAATCCCAGAATGCTGCTGTTAATGGAGGTTTTCTCAACAATAAATTTTAAAAACAATTATGAGATGTGGCTTGTATGAATAGGGTTATTAATCAAAGCAAATAAAGAGGCAAAGATTTTATAGTAGTTCAGCCCCGAAAAAGATGAGCTTACATCCACTGTTTTTCACTATTTTCTGGAGAATTACAAAAACTCAAAATTACAATGTGTTGTCTGAAAAGAAGAAAATACTCTTAAGAATTCTTTTGCTTCTCTAGATTTGCCAAGAGTTCCCGTTTTGAAACATTGAACTCCCTTTATATAGATGAAGGTAGCTTAATATTCTCAATTGTGAGAATGGGTAACTATACAATCGGGTAATATAATTTGAGTAACAACATAATTGGGTAATTACTTAAATTGGGTAACTGGTTGAACTTGAAAGAAAGACTTTTGTTTCCCTTTCCTTGTAAGTTACATGTTTGACGAAGCAGAGAATAGTTTCCTTTTCTTTCGGGTTGCACATAACTTATTCGGAGGAGGTCGCACGCAACTCCTATGGTGGAGGTCGCACATAACCTATACGATGGAGGTCGCACATATTCTTACACATGCGACCTGGCATAGGATTTTAGACCGCACAACAATTGCCCCCCAGCTCCATTAGTTTAGGACAAAATGGAGCTTCCTTTAAATGTAGGTGAGTGCGAACTTAAAAAATGCGATGTCATGACCTAGACTTGAGATCCTTGAAGAGTCGAAGAGTCGCCAGATCTCAAACCTCATCTTTCTCAAGATCACGCGTACCTTTTTCTGACAGACGAAAACACGTGTCGCCTTTTCTAAGAAAATAGCAGAACTCGAGGAGGCTCGAGGATATTGATGATGCCAACCGTCGTTTTTAAACTGAATCCTTTCAAATTTCAAAGAGATAACCCAAGCATTCGAGAACTCGGAGAAAGCTCGGGAGGAGGAGAGAACAGCCTTCAACTTGGAGAGGCAGCAGCTGCTTGAAGACCTGGCCAAGGAGAAGCTCGAGAAGGAGAACCTTGAGGAGAAAGTCAAAGAGCTCGAGAAAACCATCTCTGAGCATCCGGATCGCATAAGGGAGGCAACCACTGAGGTGGTTCATAAAGCTATCGAGGAGTTCAAGGAGACTGAAGTCAAAGAGCTCGAAGATAAAGGTAGTGATATCGCCTCGTCGACCATCATTTTGTAACATTTTCTGCGAGCATTCGAACTTTGACTTCTCCATCCTTAGCGAGGATGTGGTCGAGCTTGTCCAAAGTTGGAGGGAGGATACTACCAAAGCTAGAGATAGCGGCGCGAGTGTATTTTTTTCTTTTTAGAACAATGCAGGCTTGGTCCCCCTTCCTCTGCTTATGTTCGGGTGACAATTCTTTTAATAAATATTATTTTTTCCTGTCAGATATTCCTGCAAAATAATAAAAACACAACACTAATTTTAACCAAGTAGTCAATCACTAAGTGACTGATCAGTACACTTTTAGCGATTTGAATCCAACTAACTTAAAACGAGTTTTAAGTGTTAGGATAGGTTAGGTTGCTTAAGAAAATAGTCAATACGAGTGATGCAAACTCAACTGTATTTCAAAAGTTCCATATCAAAATAGGATATAGCAATATATCACATCGAACAATGAACGTTTGGCTTAGTTACTTTTTTGTTCGAGGAAGGAAATTGCATAATACGAAATGCTGAGGCATGAAGCGAGGAGAAAATCCTAGGATTTTAGGAGTTTCAGATACTTCGACGATCTAAAATCATGTCTCCTCTAAATGGACGTTTGCATAGTCCCTTAGGAAATAAGTAGGAGATAACATTCTGATCCCGCTGTCCCCTGAGTTTTATGGTGTCCGAAAACTGCCATAAAACTATAAAAAGATGAATGGAAACAAGGAGGAGATCTCCCCCCCCCCCCCCGAGTTTCATGGTATCCGAAAACTGCCATAAAGATGAATGAAACGAAGTTGAAGTAATAGCCGAAGAAATATTATTGACGAACAACGTCGAATGACGAAATAACAAAGATACAGTAGGCCGTTGAAGATTCATTGATAATAACAACGAAGTTGTTCTGTATTCCAAGCATGCTCTATCTTTTGTCCACCGATGCGAGCTAGGTTTTATGTCCTAGGGCGAATGACGTTATCAATAACATAAGGCCCTTGCCAGGAAGGCCCAAATACACCAGTGCCATATTCTTTATTATTAGATGGAACTCTTCGAAGGACAAGATCACCAACTTCAAAATGTCTACCATTGACTTTAGGGTTATGATGTCGAGCAGTGCGTTGTTGGTATGATGCAATTCAAAGTTGAGATTGTTCACATCGTTCTTCTAAAAGATCGAGTTCAATTCTCAGTAATACACCATTCTGATTTTGCTCATAAACAGATCGCCGTAGAGAGCCCGCACCAATTTCAACTGGGATCATCGCTTCATATCCATAAGCCAAAGAGAATAGACTCTCTCCAGTAGTGGTTCGTTGTGTGACGCGATAAGCCCATAAAATTTCTGGAAGTACTTCTGGCCAAGCTCCTTTATGCTCCTCTAGCTTTGTCTTTATATTCTGTTTGAGTATTTTGTTTATCGCTTCGATCTGTCCATTGGCTTGCGGATGAACAATAACAGAGAAACTCTTCTTGATGGCCAAGTTGTTGCAGAAGTCACAGAACTCATCACAGTCGAATTGTTTCCCATTATCTGAAATTATAGTATGCGGTATACTATAACGACAGATTATAGATTTGTAAACAAAATCTATCATCTTCTTTGCAGATATGGTGCTCAAGGCCTCAGCTTCCGTCCATTTTGTAAAATAATCAACTGCGACTACTACATACTTCAAACTTCCTCGTGCCAATGAAAGCATCCCGATAATATCAATTCCCCAAACAGTAAATGGCCATGGACTAGTCATTGTAGTTAAAGGAACATGTGGTTTTCTAGGAATAGTCGTAAATCGTTGACATTTATCACATCTCCTAGCAAATT
>JXTB01000420.1:88234-113714 GCA_002914805.1 Parasponia andersonii
ATGACCCATCAACATAAAGTTTCCACAACCTTGATGTATCTGAAGCGGGTTTTTCGAGTACTCCCGTGGGAAGATCGACATCGTATGTAAATTCTACAATAAAATCTGTGAGGGCCTGACCTTTTATGGCAGTGCGAGGTTGAAAATTGATGTCAAATTGACTCAATTCAACAGTCTACTTAAGCAGCCGTCCTCATGCCTCCGGTTTCTATAGGACCAGTTTCAACGGAAAATTCATGAAAACCCTGATGGAGTGGGCATGGAAGTAAGGTCGAAGCATTCTTGATGCGATGACGAGCACTAGCGCCAATTTTTCCATCTCTAGATATCTGGTTTCAGCATCAAATTATCTTTTACTTACATAATAGACAGGTTGCTGTATATTTCTCTCCTCGCGAATTAATGCAGCACTCGTTGCATACTTGGAACAAGTGAGATATAAGCATAATTCTTCTCCTGGGTTTGGCTTCGACAAGAGTGGAGGAGAACCCAAATGCTTTTTCAACTCTTGGAATGCCTGCTCGCATTTTTCCATCCATTCAAACCTTTTTGATCCTTTTAATACTTCAAAGAAAGGTTGGCATTTATCAGTTGATCTAGATACAAACCGACTCAGTGCAGCTACTCTTCCTGCTAGGCTTTGCACATCCTTGGGTTTACGAGGAGATGGAATATCAATCAACGCTTGTATCGTCTGAGGATTCGCTTCGATTCCTCGCTGATTGACCATAAAACCCAGAAATTTTCTAGATCCTACACCGAATGCACACTTCTGAGGATTCAGCTTCATTTGATATTTCTGGAGAATTTTGAACATCTCATCAAGGTGCTTGATGTGATCTTCAGCCTTCTCTGACTTCATCAGCATGTCGTCGACGTTTACCTCTATTATCTTGCCAATTTGTTTTGCAAACATCATATTGACAAGACGCTGGTAGGTCGCTCCTGCGTTGATAAGTCCGAAGGGTATCTTTTTATAACAGTATAAACCTCAATCAGTGATGAACGAGGTATGCTCCTCATCTAGCTCGTACATAGGGATTTGATTATATCCAGAATACGCGTCCATGAAACTTAAAAGTTCATGCCCCGATGTCGCATCTACAAGCTGGTCAATCCTCGGAAGTGGGAAGCTGTCCTTCGGGTATGCTTTGTTGAGATCGGTGAAATCGATACACGTTCTCCACATCCCATTGGGTTTCTTCACTAAAATTGGGTTTGCAAGCCAGTTAGGATAAAAAGACTCTCTTATGAACCCAATTTCGAGCAGCTTTTCCACCTCTTCTTTTAATGCGACGTAGCGCTCTGGATTCATAGCTCTTCTTTTCTACCGTACAAGCTTCTTTGCTAGATCTATGTTAAGACGGTGGCATATGATCCTCGAATCAATCCCTACCATGTCTGAATGTCGCCATGCGAAGAATTCCAAGTTAGATTTCAGAAAAGCGACCAATGAAGCTCGCACAGGTCCTTGAACCTCTGTTCCAATCTTTAAAGTCTTGGAAGACATGTCGAATAATAAGTCCTCCAGGTCTTCAATGGGTCCAGTTCTGACCTCTTCGTCTATCTCTCGAGGATCAAAGTCTTCGCTGGTCGTTTCAATTGACGCTTTCACTGACGGTTCGACTGATGCTTTATCTAATGAACCGACTGATGCTTTGTCTGACAACTCGACTGGAGCTTCGACTGACGCTTTGCCTGCTACTTCGACGGACGCTTTGCCCGCTGCTTCGACTGACGCTTTGCCCGCTGCTTTGACTGACGCTTCCTCCGGCAGGTGGACCATCATTGTGCGGAAAGTCGCATCCTTTGCTGCGAGTTTCAGCGAGTTGTTATAACAAGTCCTCACATCATATTGGTTTCCTCGTGCCTCGCCTACGCCGTGTTAGGTCAGGAACTTCATAGTGAGATAGTAGATCGAAGTGACGGCTCGAAGTTCCCTCAGTGTCGATCTTCCCAGCACCGCATTGAAAGCAGAGGGGCAATCTACCACCAAAAACTGGGTCATTATCGTTGAAACCCTAGGATAGATTCCAACGCTGACCATCAATTCAATCAATCCCATAGGCATCAGGCTGTCACCAGTGAAACCATAGAGTGGAGTAACGGTAGGCTTCAAGTCGCTCTCATTCAACCCTATCTTCTTAAAGGTGTCGAAGTACAGGATATCCACAACACTCCCGTTATCAACCAATACTCGCCACAACTGTGTGCTTCCACAGTTAATTTTTATGACCAACACGTTATTATGCAGATAATGGACTTCCCTTGCGTCCTGTTCTATGAAGGTAATGTCCATATCCGGTACTCGTTGAAGCTTGCGTGGTCGCTACTCAAGATGCACGACGTTAGTTAGTGGCTGTTGTCGAGCTTCTTGTGCATACCTGTCTTGAGCCCTTTTCGAATCTCCGCGAACATGCGGTCCTCCGAAGATAGTTCGGACTTTGCGTTGAATTTCTGGAGGTCGCTGTTGGTCTTCTTCTCGCCTTTCGTCGTTCTGCCTAGTGTATTGCTGCAGGTTTTCAATTTCATCTTTCAGGGCAAAGCAATTATTAGTATCATGTCCAATATCATTATGATACCGGCAGAACTTGTTGGGGTCGTGCTTTGTCCTGTTCCGCTTCATCAGTTCTGATTGACGATATCACTCCTTCTGGTTTGTGACCGTATAGATATGATCTATGGGTGCATTTAATTCAGTGTGATTGTTGAACCGTATGAGAGCTCTTTAAATCTCCTGCTTTTTGGGTCTAGGCTGATTCTCCATCGGCTGTTCATTATTCCTTTTATTTTTCTTATTACCGTTATTGTTGGTAATGACCGCGTCTTTAGTTGCATCTTTCCTTCCTTCTTTCTTTGTCTTTTGAAGATTCTCGCGCGAAGATTTTAACCTCAGATGCCGACCAACCCTTCGGTAGAAGTCTTCAAGAGTTCTACATTCTCGCTCAAGTAATTCCACCCAGAGTTTAGTTTCTGGTCGCACCCTGGCCATCATGAGAGTTAGAACTCCTCCCTCAGGTGGGTTGTTGACTTTTGCTAACTCTGAGGTGAATCAATTGAGATAAGATCGTAGAGTCTCCTCTGGACCTTGTCGGATTGCAGACAAGCTAACAAGAAATTGTCTCAAGAACGCCATCTGAAGTTGTTACTAGGACGAGATCGAGCCAGATTTGAGTCCTCGGAATCACTTCTTTGCTGCTCCTGAGAGAGTTACAGTGAAACATCTGCAACGTGCATGATCATTGACACGATGGAATTCCTTTAAGTCACTGAAATGATCCATATGGTCCTGTGGATCAGTTTTCCCATCAAAAGTGTTAATGGTGGGAAGTCTGAATCCAGTAGGTAGGGCTGCAGCTCGAACTTCCTCGCTGAATGTTGATTGACGATACCCATCAGCGAGCTCATCGTTCCAACCAGTAAGTGCATCTAATGCGATCCTTAAATTGTGAACATCGACATTCAGAGGGAAAGCATTATCTCTCACTGGCGGCAAGGGCGGCCTTTGATCGTTATCTTGATGCATGGCAGGCTGGTCAGGTAGAGTCTTCTGCGATCTATGAGAAGAATCCAGCAAAATAGTACGACGAGTCCAGCTTTGGTCGTTATGATGCGATACGGATCGATCATGGCTATGTCGTCGCTCCAAATACTGTCTTAGGTCTGTAGGATCTTGTCTCGACTCTCTGCTAATTCTTTCGAAGACGCTTCTCGATGGTCGTCTTCGTTCGCTGCTCAAGCGATCTTGACTATCAGTAGATTTGCGAGAAGGTTATCCACGATCACGATTAGTACTTGAACTCTCTGTACCAGATTCTGGAGGCAAGTTTGCGACTTTGCCTTTTCCTTTGGAGATGCGATCTTCATGATGCTCTTGCTGTGTTCTTGGTTGGCCGCGTCTTCTTGTCTCTAGGATCTATATTCCCTTCTCAGACAGTTGAGCAGGATGTTCTTTGGGACGTTCGTGTTGTGGTGGGGTCACCATTTACCCTTCAGCAAGTCGTCGTAGGGTGTCATTGATCTGGTTAGTGATTTGCTGAAGGTTCACCAGTGTCTCCTCCATGCGATCCTATATCTGAGCTAGGTTTTCTGATGTGGTCATAATAGGCTGATCTTGAGCAGAGTCTGCCTGTGTAACAACAGTGCTTTGGGGTTGGTTTTGACTAGTTCCGATGACTCTGATAGTGTTTCTAGTGTTTGCCATTATTAAAAAAGTGAAATTTGACAAACTGTTTTGCCAGAATAGCCCTCCTTCTAGCGCCAATTGTTGATGGAAGTTTTGTCAACAATAAATTTTAGAAAAACTTATGAGACGTGGCTTGTGTGAATAGGGTTATTAATCAAAGCAAATAAAGAGGCAAAAATTTTATAGTGGTTCAACCCGAAAAAGATGAGCTTACGTCGACTGTTTTTCACTATTTTCTAGAGAATTATAAGAACTCAAAATTATAATGTGTTGTCTGAAAAAAAGAAAATACTCTTAAGAATTCTTTTGCTTCTCTAGATTTGCCAAGAGTCCCTGTCCTGAAACATTGAACTCCCTTTATATAGATGAAGGTAGCTTAATGTTCCCAATTATGAGAATGGGTAACTATACAATCGGGTAATATAATTTGAGTAATAACATAATTGGGTAATTACTTAAATTGGGTAACTGGTTGAATTTGAAAGAAAGACTTTTGTTTCCCTTTCCTTGTAGGTTACCCATTTGACGAAGCAGAGACTAGTTTCCTTTTCTTTCGGATCGCACATAATCTATTCGGAGGAGGTCGCATGCAACCTATGCGGTAGAAGTCGCACATAACCTATACGGTGGAGGTCGCACATATTTTTACACATGCGACCTGGCATAGGATTTTAGACTGCACAACAGCTGCTAAGTTAGATTTTTAAAGCATGATTTAATTCATTGATGTATGGATGTTATGAACTGTTACATATTGTACAGACAATAGGATCACATATTTGAGTTCTATTATAGCATCGTAGTATTTTAGATCGTTAATGAGTTGCTATAATACTAAGTAAGAGATCTAGATCCCTGCACAAGTTTTTTATCTAATATGATTACGGGTAGTGTCAGGATACTAGGTACTTTTGCTATAAAGGTATTATAAGGTCGTGATGAGAGGATGAAAGCTCATTTATTTGTCTGTGAATATATGATATATACAATGATGTGGTTTTAGATTTAGTTTTGAATATGTGATTATTTTGGATAATAATGATTTAAAAATAGATTTAAAAATACTAACCATGTAGATTTATAAAATTACATCTATCCAAAAGGTAAATGAATTCCTATTGAGTATGTGAATGCTCTCATCTTATTTTTCCCCTCTCAGATAATGCTCAGTATGATTTTGGAGACTTAGGAGCAAAATAGAGGAGAACTAACTACCTTACAAGATTTTAGTAACTATATCAAATAACTCTGTTATTTGTTTTAAATACTTAAGGATCCGTTTTATGGACTCGGTCTATATAATTAGTGTGTTAGATTATGACATTGTTGATGATGATGCTTAGTTTGTGTTAATAATTTTCATTCACAATCTGCGTCCAACGATGATCATAACATTGTGAAAATTTTACTTTTAAAATTATTTTATAAAATTTTCAAAATCAATTTTTGAATTTTTATTTGTGAAATTTCATTTATAACACTAGTCCGAAGTTTAGGTCGTGACATCTTATATATGGACTAAACTATATAATCAATATTATGTCATATATATATATATAGGCAGGCCAAAATTATCGAGACATTCATCATAATCCATCAAGCCAAATTATGCAGGTTATAATCACAAGTAACAAATTTAACTTCTGGGATTTATAATTAGTTTAGTTATAATCCAATATACAATTTTCACAA
Source organism: Parasponia andersonii (assembly GCA_002914805.1). Taxonomy (NCBI): domain Eukaryota; kingdom Viridiplantae; phylum Streptophyta; class Magnoliopsida; order Rosales; family Cannabaceae; genus Trema; species Trema andersonii. Next base: position 94,113 of record JXTB01000420.1, read on the forward strand.
AACAAAAACCCATTTAATGACACCTGCCTCAGTACCACTCCACTACACTCCACTTAGACTTATTCTTCGGTAGTTATGAACAAACGTTGTGATTAATTGTGGAAAGCTGCGTGATGATGATCATAAACACAGAGCGTGACACTCGCCTTTTCATAAGCGAGTGGAATGGTGAATCTTTTTGTACCCTTATCACTGAAGGCAAGTCTTGCTATCTCTGTCTCTGCAAAGATACATATAGAGAGATATTTTTTTCAAAAATAAAAAATAAAAAACAATAAAAGGCATTATTAATTTAATTGCTAAAATATGAAATAGGAAAAAGAGGATAGGTGAGGACAAAGAAGAATTTGATGGATTTTTCCATTTTGTTGTAAAAAGAAGACCATATATTCCACCGCTCTATCTCTCTACATATCTCTTGCCCCAATAAAACAGATCATTATTTCTATATAAACACCCTCCTCTAACTCCCAGTTCTCTCACACTTAGACCATAGCTATATACCCATTTTCTCCAACTAGTAGTACAGCTAGCTCCATTTTTGAGCAAGCCGAGAACCACTCATTTCCCAAAGAAATAAGGGTAAGAGAAAGAAAGAAAAAAAAACATATGCATATATAATTAATATATAAAAATAGATATATATATATTCCTAAAAGAATTAGTTATAATATATATAATTATGTTGTTTTTGATGATATCAGAAAATTATATATAAAAATCATGGGAAGAGGAAGAGTGGAGTTGAAGAGAATAGAAAACAAGATCAACAGGCAAGTGACTTTCTCAAAGAGGAGAAATGGTTTGCTCAAGAAAGCTTATGAGCTCTCTGTCCTTTGTGATGCTGAAGTTGCCGTCATTTGCTTCTCTAGTCGAGGCAAGCTCTACGAGTTTGGAAGCGCTGGGTAATAATACACTTATATATATATACATCTTCTTTTGCTGATCTTACTTTTCTATATAATATTACGAATTACAAAAACCCTAGATCTGCTCATGAATCTCTCTCTATATATATATATATATACATATATTTTACTTTCTTCCCTCTCTCTCTCTCTCTCTCTCTATATATATATATATATATATATATATCTCCCAGCTCCCTATATCCACGATTTTTTTTTTTATAAATAACATGCCATAAAATGTTTATTCTCTAAAATTTCTAAATTTTAGTTTGTGGGTATTTCTAAAATTTTAAATCACATATGGCTGGTTTCTTGATTTACAAATATATATATATGTACATGATGTGTATCCTTCTTTGTTCTTCTTTTTATTTATTTATTTTTGTTTATATAGCTTTTTTGGTCTTGTGATGATACCAACCTTCTGCAAATCTCTATAAGTGGCTTCTCAAATTTTAACTTTGTTCTGTTTTTTTTTTTTTTCTATTTGGGTTCGTGGGTATTTCTAAGACTTTAGACCCCTTTTATTAGTTGATTAAAATGCTTATTATTGATCCTCAGTGCATATTTTCTTCTCTCCATTTTCATCAACTGTAAAGACATATTATTTCCCATTGTTCGATATATCTTCTACAAGCTCATTAATTTTTTTGATGTGGTGTTGATCATCTTCTAATGATTATTATTCATGCAACAGTCTATCGTCTTTCTTTTTCTTGATTCTCTCACAGATTTTGTGTTGAAAATACTATTACTACTTTATCTTGTTTTATTATAGTTTCTTCTTGAATATTACTAAAATTAATTAGCATAAGCTTAAATCTCTATTAATAATTAGCCCTTATTCTTCCCCTTAAACTCTCTTAATCTTTAATTTTAGTTTCCCATATTTTCTGCTGTATCTGATAGCTTTTGGCTTAGTTTTACATGAATAGATTTTATATTTATAGTTTCTTAAAAAAAATCAGTTTATGACTAAAAATTAGTATTTGTGTGTCTCTGGCTCATATATTATATATATATATATATATATATAGTAGATGATTTTAAATACCACAACATCTTCATGCTTATTTCTGATATCTTTTCTTGGTCTGCAACCGAAAAAAAAAATGGTTTGTATATATAGCATGATCTATCTGACTATATAGCAAGCTGTCTCTGACATCCAGCTATATATATATATATTTCGCTTTCTCTGAGCTCTATCTGTAATTGCTTTTCTTTTCTTCTCTCTCTGTGCTCTCAATCATTTTATGGGCATTCCTGGAACATGGTTTTTGGATCAGGGAAAGACGACTTCTAGGTTTTTGTGTGTTGAAATGAGAGAGAGAGATTATCAGTACTAGCAGCATCCAACCGAAGATCGACACGTTTCATCTTCTTTTCAAACCTTTAACTCTCCTCCTCACCAGCTTTCTCTCTCTACTGGTTATACTGCATAAATATTTTGATTTTCATGGCTTGGATGGGGTGATGGAACAGTACTATGACACTGCTTTCTTTTCTTTCTTTCTCCAAAAAATCCTCATACATATCAACAATACAAAATGATATAAATATATATATATATAAACATATAACTGTAATATTTAAGATCCATGATTATCCATATTCCTTTTCCTAGCTTTCTCGATTCTTGTCCTTATTCCTTTTGATCTCTTGGTTTTTTCACTGTTTCGCTCAATACACACCTCCATTATCCGTTCATGTCTTTAATCGTTGAAAGGCATTTAAAAAAAAAAAAAAAAGAATAGAAAAGAAAAGAAAAGAAATGAGGAAAACCCAATAGTTTTTTGGACACATTTTGCCAAAAAAAATCGGCATAATAACAAGCATATATATACTCACTTCTTCATTTGGTTCTTCAAATTGATTTTTGCTCTAATTTGAGAAGGCCATCTATTTTTCTGCGCCTGAATCTTCCTATGAATTATATCTTGAACCTAACAAACTCTCTCTTTCTGAGTTACACGCGCCTTTTCTCTGTCTAAAGATGTATATATGCATACACGGTAACAAATATAGATAATATCTGGTCTACAGATGGGTATTGGCCAGCATATTTTCAGGGATGTTGCTACCTTAATTTCTTCACCATAAAGAACAAATATTGTTATGTTATTATATAGTTTGTTTTAGTCCATATATAGGACATTTGGACAGAAATGAGCTCATAATGTGGCCGGGAGTTTGGAGACGTTAACAAAGGATTAACTTATAACTTAACTCTAGGCATTGTATTTGTTATGTAGCACTTTGCTTAACTAGTCCAGATACTGGTCAAAGATAATGATTTCAACGGTAGTCCATGATATATATATATAGTCTCAAAAATTATGGTCTCAGTGTGACCGTAAAAATTAATATATCTCAGACTATGCAGCTGTCAAAATTTAATTTCCACATTTGTGAATGCTCATTATTTCAATAAATGAATGTGTATCATCTTGCAATGCATGTGTAATACCTGTCATGTTTTCTCCCTATAAATGGATATATGTTTATGTATATATATATATATATATATATATAGTATATAGTATATATTCGCATTTTTCGCGTACTTAATTATGTGGGTGATCTCTTTTTGATGGGCGAAAATCTTGAAGTATATAAGACTAGAGTTTAACTTCTTGTTTTATGCTAGCTATGCCCACAGAAGTTTTTAATCTTGATCTAAAAAACGAAAAATCGTGGCATTAGAAAGACTTTAAAAGATTGTTTTGCTGCTGATCATTATTAATTCAAACTGTATAAGACATAGCTATATATAAATTATCTTATGCAAGTTAGTGACAAAAAATAGCATTGCTTCGAATATGTATATACTAGAAGTTATAGGATATCTTTCTTAGATTTATATATATATATGGTTGCCAATCCAATAGGTATTTTTTTTCTTTACTTATGGATAGGTATTTTTTTTTAGCCGTTAGATCACCGTCTAATGGTGATCCAATAGCTATAATAAAGTGTATGAAAAGACGTGCATTATTAATGCTCTTTCTCTCTCTTACTTTTACAATAAAAAATGCGTGCTAAATTTTCATTAGCCAAATTGATACTTATGCATAGGTAAAAAAAAAAACATACTTACTGGATTGGTGCCCTATATATATATATTATTTATTAACACACGTATTTATATATATGTATATTCCATGCATCATAGTTACTATTCGATCATGAGGTAAAATAAAGGTTACACATATATACAGCTAAATATTTTTCAGAGACTACAATAACGGTCGTTGTCTAGCTAGGATCATGGATGGTCCTTTTTTAATTGATATTGTTTATAATAAGTTGGTTGCAATTAATAAACTTATATATATAGATAATTTGCATAACCACATAATCCTTTTGTTGTACAGTATAAGCAAAACCCTTGAGCGATACCAGCGTTGTTGCTTCACTCCTCATGATCAGAACAGCATTGAACGCGAGACTCAGGTTTTGTTTGCTAAATTTTCCTTTCTATATATATGTATATAAATATATATATATATAGACATATATATATATTAAATCTGATCACTCAATAATTATAAGCAAGCAATATATATTTTCACATATATATATATATATATATGCTTGAAATGATACAGCTTATTTGTAGGTTGAAGAGATAATTTGTAACCATATCATATTGCACTGTTTAAATTAAGTCCCAACATGAATATTAACCATGATTACTTGCGATCTATTTCTTATGTTTAATTCTTTATCCATACTCGAAAAACATTCTCCATTTTCTTGACGTATAAAAATGTATATAGCTTTTTTTTTTAATTCCAACTTTGATCTCTATTTACCACGTCTAAACCATATTTATATTTTGTTTGATATCAATTATAATGTTGGTTTAATCTAGCCAATAGTTTTTATATACAATATTAATTAATAAGTATAATAGTGATCTTAATTATGTACATTATCTTATAGATCCACTTCTATAGGACCGGCGTGGGAGTACTTATGTAAATCCTAGCTAGTCAATATATAGCATTTTTAGGTTCTTAATAATGAATGGTACTTAATGTTCTAGTATAATAACAAACTTCTTTTTTTTCTTTTCTGAAAATAATATTTTCGTTAATTTATGAATGCAGAGCTGGTACCACGAGGTTACAAAATTGAAGTCCAAATATGAGTCTCTTCAGCGTACTCAAAGGTGTTGTCACGACCCAAACTTCGAGGCAATAGCAAAATGAGAATTTCACTTGAATTAGAAATTCTTTAATTTATAGCGAATAAGTTTAAAGAGTTTCGAATTTTTAAATCAACCTAGTAAATAAAATATTTAGAATTCTAACCAGTGAGTCTATCCCACAATTCATAATCACTAATAAACATAGACTGAATAATTATTAGAAAAACTAAATTCAAATAATTAATTGAGCATCACCATTCACACCTCAATATCAAACTAGTATGATATATATAGTTTACAAACGTATTCAAAGTAATATATCTCATTTATTTAACAAGACTTAAACATAAGTCTTACATCCACACACTTAGCATTATCAAGTCACGGACTATAAGTAAAAAAAATAGCTTCTTATTCTAATTATTAGCTGTCAATGTCACACTAGACACCACTTGTGAAGAAAATAGGAGGGGTGAACATAAATGTACAGTAAGTTACCTAATTACCCTTTTTGAGAAAGTTTTTTATAATTCTCAAAATATCTGTATGGTTAGTAGTACTAGAAAGCATTTTTATAAGTGTTAAGTGTTCAAAACATAAGTAGAAAACCATTACAGAAAGTCATGATAAAGACCAAACCATATATCAAGGTCAAACATATTGAAATCATAATAAAACAAGTATAATGCACATCACATAAATCAATACCTCACATGAGCTCTCACTATCTCATCACGACTAAAGTAACTTATACTACATGTATTGAGTGCTCCCTACCTGACATCTATCTATGGAAACCGGAGGAATACTCGTGTGTCTAATCCTACTGAGATGGAGGGGCATCAAATGCCTACATCTACCGAGTGGAGATAGTTAGAAAACAAACCTTGTGCAGGTTTATGGGTTTTCACTAAAGGCTGGTGTGCTAGTCTGCCTACTATAATACTGTGATGCTTAAGATGACTCTCATGCATGATCATATGAAATATGCAATATGTAGAGTCTCAAACAACTATGTAGTGGTTTAATATTTTGGACGTACTTTGATTTTTAAATAGAAATCCATTCTGTACTCAAAAATCCAAAAGTACAGTTCATGCGGTTTAACCAAATCCTAAGTTTAAAACTTATACAGAATCATACATAAAATATCTAGAGCAGTCCACAATATTTCACAAGTCCACAGTTCATTAAAATAATTATTCAAATAATTTAATTTAATAAAATCACAAATTTTTATTTTTCAAAATAAAATCCAATTTTATTGAAAAATAATAGAAAACAAGGAAATTGAATCTCCTAACTCAAAATAGTAATTATGTTGAGCTAACGACGCTAAAAAAGTCCTTTGTTGATCTCCTCTTTCATATGATATAATTTTCTCGGGCAAAATAACTCAATTTTGAAATAATTAGAAAAATACCACAAAATGCTATAATAACCAACTTTTCATTGGAGCCGAGTTAGAGGCTGAGAATGGTTAGAAATGAAAGTTGCTATCAAGACGAGTTCAACAGTGGCAACGACGAATTGATCGGACGTTGGAGGAAGAAATGGTGGGCAAAAAACTGACGCAGTAGCGAAAATTTCAAGAGCTTCCAACTCTGGCGAGACACGACGATTCATGGCGGCAATGCCCGATGTGCCTTCGTCGGCACCTCCTGGTCATGACGGACCGACGCATCGGGCTGCTTGGCTAGCAGTGAACTCTCGGGTGAACAGTAACCGAGGGTGGTGTTTGAAGGGCCTCTATGGAGAAGAAGAAGAGAATTGGGGTTTATATGCAAGTTTTGAAAATTGTAGATAGTGGGACACATGGCATAATCTAGTTTGACCAAAAAAATGTTTCTAAAATTCTACTTTGGCCACAATTTCTAAAAAGATTCTTTCATTTTAGTTCATCCTTAATTATATTTTTGTCCTAAGTTTGAAATTTTTTTTTTTTTTACTTTTGCCCCAAATATACTTAGACTCAAATGTGTTCACATTTATCTCAGATTTAATTAATTAAACACACAAAAATTCAAAATTATAAGTTTGCCATTGACTAAAAATTACACTTTTACCCTTATAAAATTTTGGATTTTACAGGTATACATATACCATGCATATTAAGTACTATTATTTGTAATCATTATTATTTTTAAATAATGTTAATATCTAATGTGTGGAAGTTTCAAATCAATTAATGCATGATCTAATATTAGATGATTGTTGTACATATGTAGTTCCATTATTTATCACGATTATTGTTATTCTCGTTATTATTTTTTAACCCAAAAAAATTGTTCATAGGCATGATAAAAGGTACTAATTAATTGAATTAAATTCGTAAGGAATTTGCTTGGTGAAGATCTCGGACCCCTGGATGTGAAGGAGCTGCAAAATCTTGAAAAGCAGCTAGAAGGAGCTCTTGCACAAGCTAGGCAAAGGAAGGTACGTGCAGTACACAATTAGATTATATATCTTAAAACGCTTTTTTCGCCTTTTCACAAACTGAAGCAAATATTTGTTTTTTTACGTCATAATTAAGTTTTGAAGAGAATTAATTAATGTTCATTGACTTGTTAGAAAACATTATATACATGATATTCATCATATAGACGAATAATGTAATATTAGAATCCTTATGTACTATTCATCATTATTCATCCCTTTGGTTACTTTAAAGGGGGTCGTACTGTTCTAGCAATATGACTTTATGTAGGCCTTTCTTAAGGGGTTGTTTGTTCTTTATTTGTTGGACTGAGGTTGTTTTTCTTTTAATAAATTTGAAGGTGTACCAAAATATTGTCTTATAGGTAGATGTGCAAATTAATGTAGGATTCTAATGTTATTCTTCCTTCATACGTTCATTAAAAAAATGGTTATATTCTGATTATTCTATTTGCCAGCTTCAATTGAAGTTGATTCACTCGTACATTACCTATAGAAAAATTATGTTTTTTGTTAGAAATTTTTAATGAAATACTTAATCAGATATCCCAATCACATAAAAACAAACTCATACTTTAGTACATTTAATTTTCTTATGTTGGTAACCACAGATGCAGATTATGACTGAACAAGTGGAAGACCTGCGGAAAAAGGTAGGGGCAATGTTAAGGATCTGTATAATATATATATATATTCATCATGATATCTTATAATCTCTACATTAGTCTAAGTTAATTTCAGTTCTTTTGGGCCTATATCTAATTCTTTTGGCGTTCAAACAACCCTTCCTTAACAACTCCTTGATACTTGATGCATTTTCATGTATTATATATGTATCTAGAGGATTTCCAATTTTGGACCTAGTTGTTAACTTTTAGAATATATAGGAGCTTGGCGACCTCTAGCGCTCTTCGTTAATGTGTACATGAATGAATAGTTATTAGTTTTTTTTAATGGAATATAAATTGTTATTAATTAGAAGTACGTGATTACGCTTGAGAAATATTTGATCTTTAATCAAATTACATAATCTAATCTATTAACTATATATCTATTCTGCTAAATGTTTACTTTAATTTTCCTTCGCGCCATTACATTCTATTTTTCGTTAGAACAGAAAGAGACGAAAGGAATAAAAGGTTTTAAAAAAAGTAAAATAATTAATTTAAAACTATACACTTTCTTCCTTTTAATGTTTTGGAAAAGAAATGAATATGTTAAGGATTCCAATTCTTACATTTATAACGTGGCGGAAATGGATTGTCGTTTGTATGAAAAAATTGGTAATGAAATATACATCTTTAGCGTTACTCTTAAATGTATGCTTGCATGATCATTGGATATTCTGGCTGTTTTAAAACTATACTAGAGCATATATCTAACGGTCAATCTTTTTGACTGGCTCTCTGATTCACTTTGACAGGAGCGTCAACTTGGAGACCTCAACACGCAGCTTAAGCTTAAGGTTGTACTACACGCATAATAAAATTAAACCTAGTACCATTTACAATGATATGACTACAAACTTGTAATTATATAGTGCTTTTTAAGTGAGGACACGTTTGTCAGTATATGTTTCTATCACTACTTGTGATAAATAGAATTAGTGCCCGTGTATATATATAGCCTTGTTTGACTTTTGTGCCATGTGTACCTTTGATCAGCTTGAGGCAGAAGGACAAAACCTTAAAGCCATTCAAAACTTATGGAGCTCTAACATGACATCCGGAAGCAGTAGCTTTGCATTGCATACTTCTTCTCAAAGCAACATCACAATGGACTGCCAACAGCCTACGGAACCTGTTTTACAAATAGGGTAAACAACATTTCTTTTTACCTTATTTTTATTTCTTAATTGAAGCCTTATGTATGGAGCTAGCAATAAGTTTGAACTTATAGAAAGAAAGTACTTAATTAGCCTCCAAAATCCTCAAATAGGATGAAATCTAAGATGATTTAGTGCATAATTAAATAACATCACCAAAGTATTAGAGACTAACTCATGCATTCACTTATAAAACATACATTCATTCCCACTCAGAGTGTCGTGGCAACAAAACCAATTGGTATTTAAAATTTAGTAGAAACTTAGAGACTATAATAAGTTTAGTAACAGTAATTGATTAAATGCGCTAAAACATATGATATTGTGTTGCCAAATGATAAATAACAAGTTAAATACTTCTAACGATGATGCTTTAATTGGAAAAGGTATCATCAGTATGTCCCAGCTGAGGGAACATCCAACAGCATACCAAAGAGCATGGCTGGTACTGAGGCTAACTTCATGCATGGATGGGTTCTTTGAGAGTTACTATTTCGACTTGAACAACATAACTTATAGACAACGTTTAATTGAGAATGTATCTATATGGTCTTTATAATATTTAATAGCAATTGTAATGTGCTATAAACTTGTCGTTACTAATTGCAAGGTATGACTTAAATCATCGTTCATATGGGTTTTTATTTGAGATTTGTAATGGTGTTTTTAATATATATGCATACATGAATATGTAGCATCAGATGCTTAAATTCTGAGCATATCGCTCTTAGGAAGGCACACTTGCATAGTTTTGTTATGTAATAGTTTTGTCTTTGATGATTGATATGTTATTGCTAATACGTTTCCGATATAAAGATTTCTTGAATGATAAAAGACTTGATATAATTTTCTCTTTTCGTTACTTCTTGGAAGTACCCTTATTTTTCGAACCAACTTCATGAAATCATTATTATACTCAACGAGTTAAGACCAAAAGTGAAGTTTTCATCACATGCATTTTGTTCGCAATTGTTGCTAACATAGCTCAAGAGAAAGATCTCATATATGTATATACACACAAATATTCATTAGCATTAGGTTGTCTCAAAGGAAAATCTCAGATTGTTAAAAAGTAAAACAATAGAAAATAAGAAATATCCATATGCCTAATCCCATAACCAAAGCTAGAAGCTAGACAGCATATCCACTTCACTAGCTTCCGGAAGCATTCATTTAAACCAGAATTTTCAATTTCGAAATACCAGATAAATGCGAAGTACAATGAGTGGTGTCCACATGTTGACAAATTAATGGATAGGCATAGGCTTAGAATTCATGCCAACATTTGATCTAAGTATAAGTGAAGCAGCATAAGCATTAAATTCCACAAAGAATACTTCTTTATTCTATTGCCACATCCAAGTAGTCTCCAATCTACTCATAAAAGGAGCGTGAGAAATTGGAAGGAAATATAGCTAGCTTTGGTTATTTAAGGTAAAGTTAATTGAAGCATAATCCCTTACCTGAAAGCCGAGGTTTGCTAACGCTTTGCCGTCATGCATCTAATCTTCCATTTCCATTGGAAAATGTCCTCCCCACCTTTATGAAGCAATAGGGTAAGATAAATCAGAATTCCATTCATAGATTCTGATTATGTAACAATAGAAAGAGCCCAAGTACGATAACATATGTACGTTATTTTATTTTATTTTTTTTATTTTAGTGGAGAAGTTCTTTATTTATAGTTAGTAGAACAATGATGTCACATAACTTACGAAAAAAGAAAAGAAAAGTCGACCCGCAAAACCTTTAGGCTCTAGTTATATTTGACTCGGACTAGTAAACTATAAGCATGTCAGCCTCCTCTGTTTCAGAACGACAACTGTAAACCAATAATCACAATACACTTTTATGCCACGTGCAAAGAAAAAATTTTAACTCCGAGAATTAATTTGGAAATGTACGCTTGAGACTGATATCTGCTGTCATCTTAATCTTCATACAACAGAACTTGCAGGTAGAACCAACCATTTACCAATATATGCCGTCCTAAATGTCACAATCCAAATCCGGATTATTGATAATTTAATTTTTTGGCTTAATACACAGTATTTGACGAAGTTCAAAAGTTTCTAATTAAATATTAAACTTACTTAATTATATAAATAGAAATACAAAATATTCTACAAATGAAGTTTTAAAAGAATTGGATATTTAGTTGTAATTTTTACAATATAGACCGAATAAAGTTCATTTCCAAAAATAGACCTAAACTAACACAAAGGAGTAATCTAAGATTAATATTAAGGGGCATCATATAGTGCTTAATACAAATAATATGTCAATCTGTTATTGGCTTATTGTTACGCTCTGCTCATTTGGCTCCCTATATCCAAATGTTATTACTCATGATTCTAAGGTCCTCTATATATATACTGCTTACCCAAAAGGATTGAAAAAAGCCCTAGAACGTGGTGGGCACTTCTAAAATAATCAAAAAAGGTCTTGGCCATACTAGAAGACTCTAGATGGTACTACTAAGTCTTAGAAGGCTCTAGACAAAGCCAGATGGTCCTAGAAGCTCCTAGAATGATTTAGAAGAGTCAAGAAGGTGGGTGAATCTCTTAGAAAGATCTAGACCATGCTTGTTCTAGATTTCTTTATGTAAATATCTTTGTAGATATTGTAACTTTATTTGAGAATATTCTATATCCTTTGTAAGATCATGCCACTTGGCACGATCATAACCCTTAGTTTATTTATGCTTTGCCTATATAAAGGACCCATTGGGTTCATTTGTACACAAGTTCCATTTGTGAGTGTTGTAAGTATTTTAAGAGTAATACAAATCTATTCGAAGGTCCTCTATATATATACTGCTCACCCAAAAGAATTGAGGAAGGCGCTAGAACGTGATGGACACTTCTAGAATGATCAAGAGAGGTTTTGACCGTACTAGAAGACTCTAGATGGTACTACTAAGTCTTAGAAGACTCTAGACAAAGTCGGATGATGCTAGATGGGTTGGACAGTCCTAGAAGCTCCTAGAATGACTTGGAAGAGCCAAGATAGTGGGTGAACCTCTTAGAAGGAACTAGACCATGCTTATTCTAGATTTCTCTATGTAAATATCTTTGTAGATATTTTAACTTTATTTAAGAATATTCTAGACCATTTGTAAGATCATACCACTTGGAACGATCATAACCCTTAGTTAGTTTAGGCTTTGCTTATATAAAGGACCCCTTGGTTTCATTTGTATACAAGTCTTATTTGTGAGTGTTGTAAGCATTTTAAAAGTAATACAAAGCTATTTATTCACTCAAACTCTCTTATCCTTACCAATTTGTCTCAAAGCTTACTCTAAGTCCCTTTCTTGAGTATTAGTAGGCTGACTTAGTACGACGGACTGTGCTAAGTGTTGCACGATTGCCTAGTTTGAGGCTAGAGTCGTGACAGCGTGGTATCAGAGCTTTGGTTGCTCGTTATATATTGGTAGTTCCATTGTCTAAATGAAGACCATAGCTGCAATTCCCGACCCCATCGAAGTTGGTACTTCTGAATGTGGGCGTGATGAAGGGAAAAAGGGTACTATCCGCAGCAAGTCGAGGGACGTGGTGACTAAGTTGGAGGCTAGAGTGTCCCGACTAGAGTCCAACTTGGGCACGTTGGGCAAGCGTGTAGACGATCTAGATGGCCATTACGATAGTTTGGAGACCGAAGATGTAGAGATCCACAGCTATATCAAAGATGCACTTGGTAGGCTAAAGGCCGACTTAAGGTGCGAGATCGAGTCCCTTCATTCGGAGATTACCAAGGTACGAGATCTCTTCCAAAGAGAACTCACTAGTATTTTACTTAGAATAGATGAGATGGGTGGTGATCTTACTTTGTGCAAGCGAGCGATGGCCACGGGGGTGACCACCATAATAACCATTAAGGCAAAGAAGGTTGAGGTACCTAAATCAAAAACCTTCAATGGTACTCGCAATGCTAGGGAAGTTGAGAACTTCCTATGGGGACTCGAACAATACTTTGAGGCTGCCATTGTGACAGACGATGCTGGTAAAATTCGTAATATTGCCTTGTATCTAACCGATACTACCATGTTATGATGGAGGTGGAGACACGGGGAGATGCAACGAGGAATGTACACTATAGCTACCTTTGATGACTTCAAAAGGAAGCTAAAAAGGCAATTCTTCCCTGAGAATGCCGAAGAGGAGGCGAGAGACCGTCTTTGCCACCTCAAACAATCTAGCAGTATTAGAGACTACGTAAAAGAGTTTACCACACTCTTGCTCAAAGTCCCTGATACTTCAGATAAAGATGCTTTATTCTTGTTCATCGATGGTCTTTAGAACTGGGCTAAGTGAGAGCTCAAGCGTCGTGACCTCCAGGGCTTAGCCGATGCTATTGCGGTAGCCGAGAGCCTTGTTGATTACTCTACCAATAAGGACCCTTCTAAAACCAAAGACAAGAAAGGTGGTGGAGCAAAGAGTGGGGGAGAGCAAACAAAAGGAGGAACATGGAATAAAGATAGTTCCTCCTATAGACACAAAGACAAGGGCAAGGAGAAGGAAGACTGTGACTTCTCTAAGCCAAGAGTCAAGTGCTTCCTTCGTGATGGGTCATATTGGGCACGCGAGTGTCTTAAGAAGAAAGCTCTCAATGCCTTAATTGCCTCCAAGCCAAGCCAAGAAGGAGGTGATAGAAAAGATGGTGGTGCACGTATTGGTTCCTTGCAACTCCTTAATGCCTTGCAATGTACCCCTGAGTCATAAGCTAACGGCCTACTTTTTGTGGATGCAATAATCAATGAAAAAGCCACTAAGGCTTTGTTGACACGGGTACATCCCACAACTTCGTCTCTGTTGAAGAAGCTAGGCAGTTGGGCTTGACAGTGTCCAATGGAGGAGCCTCCTTCAAGGCAGTGAACTCAGTAGCACGCCCCATCTATGGGGTTACTCATGGTGTTAAGGCTAGCCTAGGTGCATAGGCTAGCCAACTTGACTTATCAGTGGTGCCTATGGATGATTTTATAGTGGTGCTTGGTTTGGAGTTCCTTAATGTAGTGTGGGCATTCCCTATTCCTTTTACCAATTCTACGTGTATCATAGATGGTAAAAAGGCTTGTATAATACTAATGGAGCGGTCCAAAAAAACAGGAAACAAAGTACTCTCTGCACTTTAATTCAAGAATGGCTGGAGAAGGGAGGAGGAGAGTTACTTGGCTATCTTAAAGGATCACGATGACGAAGAATTGGAACCTTAAGATAACCTGCCCTGCAAACTGTCTTGGATGAATTCCAAAAGGTGATGCCTGACGCCTTGCCTAAGATACTTCCACCTAGGAGGGAAGTGGATCATAAAATCAAGCTTGACTAGGCACGAGGCCACCCACGATGAGTCCCTATCGAATGGCCCCTCTGGAACTAGTGGAACTCCGAAAAAAACTAAAAGAGTTGTTTGATGCGGGTTTCATCAGGCCTTCCAAAGCTCATTTTGGTGCCCCAGTGTTGATCCAGAAGAAGAAAGATGGCTCACTAAGGATGTGCATTGATTACAGGGCTCTTAACAAGATGACGGTAAAGAACAAGTACCTCATCCCGCTTATTACCAATTTGTTCGATCAACTTGGGAACGCTAGATACTTCTCAAAGCTTGATCTATGCTTAGGGTACTACCAAGTACGCATAGCAGAGGGAGATGAGCCCAAGACTACATGCATGATAAGGTATAGTACTTATAAGTTCCTAGCCATGCCATTTGGTCTTACTAATGCACCTGCTACCTTTTGCACCCTCATGAATAAGCTATTCCATCCCTACTTCAATTAATTCATGGTGGTCTATCTTGATGATATAGTCATCTATAGTAAGACCATAGAAGAGTACCTAGAATATTTGAGGAAGGTGTTTGAGGTCTTAAGAGAAAACCAACTATTCATCAAGAAGGAGAAGCGCTCCTTCGCCCAAGAGGAAATGATGTTCTTAGGGCATAAGATAAAGGATGGGAAACTTATGATGGATGAAGCCAAGGTGCAAGCCATTCAAGAGTGGGAACCTTTTACTAAGGTGCCAGAGTTAAGATCCTTCCTCGGACTTGTGAACTATTATAAGCGGTTCATCAAGTCCTACTCAGCAAGAGCAGGGCCACTTACTAACTTACTCAAGAAGAACAAGTTTTGAGAGTGGACACCTGAGTGTCAAGTTTCATTCAAAGACTTAAAGAGGGCGGTAAGCGAAGAGCCAGTTTTCAGCTTACCCGATCACTCAAAAGCATATAAGCTTCACATGGATACCTCTAACTTTGCTATTGATAGAGTACTAATACAAGAAGGGCTTCCAATTTCTTATGAAAGCCGTAAGCTCAATGATATCGAAAGACACTATACGGTGTAAGAAAAAGAGATGATTGATGTCATCTATTGTCTAAGAGTGTGGCAATACCACTTGTTAGGTACTCACTTCACGATCATGACCAATAACGTAGCTACAAGCTACTTTCAAACTTAGAAAAAGTTGACTCCCAAGCAAACTCGGTGGTAAGAGTTCTTGACAGAATTCAATTACAAGCTTGGAAAGGCCAATGTGGTGGCAGATTCCCTAAGCAGAAAGGTAAAGCTAGCCACTTTAAGTAGGCCCAATAGCACCTTGATAGAGAAAATCAAGGAAGGACTAGAACACGATATTCTTGCAAAGAGCCTGCGGCCCTTAGTGACAGAAGGAAAGACGAGATGTTTTTGGCTGAGTAATGGACTTCTCT
This sequence comes from Parasponia andersonii, assembly GCA_002914805.1. Classification (NCBI taxonomy): domain Eukaryota; kingdom Viridiplantae; phylum Streptophyta; class Magnoliopsida; order Rosales; family Cannabaceae; genus Trema; species Trema andersonii. The sequence goes on from JXTB01000420.1 coordinate 110,149, forward strand.
ATACCAAAGGTAATCGACTCTATGTGCCTAAGTGGGGGAACTTAAGAAAAGAGCTTATCAAAGAATGCCACAATTCCTTGTGGATTGGTCACCTAAGTCAGAAACGCACTCTTGCTCTTATCAAATCTATCTACTATTGGCCTCAACTGAGGGATGATGTCAAGGCCAATGTGGTGGCAGATGCCCTAAGCAGAAAGGTGAAGCTAGTTGCTTTAAGTAGGCCCAATAGCACCTTGATAGAGAAAATCAAGGAAGGACTAGAACACGATATTCTTGCAAAGAGCCTGCGGCCCCTAGTGACGGAAGGAAAGATGAGACGTTTTTGGCTGAGTAATAGACTTCTCTATACCAAAGGCAATCGACTCTATGTGCCTAAGTAGGGGAACTTAAGAAAAGAGTTTATCAAAGAATGCCACGATTCCTTGTGGATTGGTCACCCAAGTCAGAAACGCACTCTTGCTCTTATCAAATCTATTTACTATTGGCCTCAACTGAGGGATGATGTCGAGGCATTTATACGAATATATCTTGTGTGCCAACAAGACAAAGTGGAACAATAATCACCAAGTAGATTGTTGAAACCTCTCCCCATTCCTAAGAAGCCGTTGGAGAGTGTTTCCATGGATTTTATCACTAGCTTACCTAAGTTGGAGGGCTTTGGCAATATTATAGTGGTGGTGGATCACTTCAGCAAGTATGTCATCTTTATACCTGCTTCACCTGATTGTCCCGCCGATAAGACCGCGCGACTCTTTATGAAGTATGTCGTGAAGCTTTGGGGAGTCCCACCAAACATTGTAAGTGATCATGATCTTTGATTCACTGGAAGGTTTTAGACAGAATTGGTCAAGTTGATGGGTTCCAACTTAAATTTTTCTACTAGCTTTCACCCCCAAAGTGATGGTCAGACGGAAAGGATGAATGCATTGTTGGAGTTATATTTGAGGCACTTTGTGAGTGCCAACCAAAAAGATTGGGCAAAATTACTTGATATAGCTCAATTCTCCTTTAACCTCCAGAGGAGCGAGTCTATGGGCAAGAGTCTCTTCGAGATAGTCATGGGTCAGCAACCTATGACCCCACATGCCTTAGCAACAAGTTACGGTAGGAAAAGTCTTGTAGTATTCAAGTTTGCTAAGGCATGGCATGAACAAGCGGAGTTGGCTTGAGCCTACTTGAACAAAGCTTCTAAAAGAATGAAGAAGTGGGCCGACAAAAAGAGGAGGCATGTTGAGTACCAAGAGGGGGATTTAGTCCTTGTCAAGCTGTTGCCTCAACAATTCAAAACTTTAAGAAAGGTGCATAAAGGGTTGTGCGCAAATATTAGGGTCTATTTCCAGTACTTAAACACGTGAGTAAGGTCTCCTATAAGTTTCAACTCCCTGCCAAGTTAAAGATTTTCTCTGTCTTCCATGTTAGCATGCTAAAACCCTACCATAGAGATGAGGGAGATCTTTCAAGGAGCGAGTCCAAAAGGGCTCCTATTGTAGAGGTAACCTCTTTTGATAAAGAGGTGGAGTGTATTTTGGCTGATCACTTGATCCGCCGACGTGGTGTTCCTAATTATCGAGAATATCTAGTAAAATGGAAGAATTTGCCTAAGGCCGAGGCTAGCTGGGAGCATGAGGATGCCTTGTGGCAATTCAAATACCATATCGAGTGGTTCAAAGTCGATGACACGACAGAGATGTCATGAACTTGAGTGGGGAAGGGTGTTACGCCCCGCTCATTTGGCTCACTAAATCCAAATATTGTTGCTCATGGCTTTAAGGTCCTCTATATTTATACTGCTCACCCAAAAAGATTGAGGAAGGCAATAGAACATGGTAGATACTTCTAGAATGATCAAGAGAGGTCTTGGCCATACTAGAAGACTCTAGATGGCGCTACTAAGTACTAGAAGGCTCTAGACAAAGTTGGATGATACTAGATGGGTTAGACGGTCCTAGAAGCTACTAGAATGACTTGGAAGAGCTAAGATAGTAGATGAACTGTGGTGCCCAAGATTCTCACATGCATATTAAGCCAATAATAATTATGTTCTAATTGCATATTAGGCATCTAGATGTCTTTAATACTAGTTTTGTAGCAACATACTCATTCATTATATTATGTGCATTTACATATATGTTATTACACTAATGACTGTCGAAGTGTCCCAATGCAGTGTAAAAGTTCAATACCCTCAGAGAGAGAGCTCGGTATGCTAAAAGAACAAAGAANGCGTTATAAGAAAGTTATAAGTGCATTGAACTGGACCAAGTGAAAATAGAATTTGAGGTTAAGTGTCATAACTCAATATTCTATCTTTCACTAATCAAGCACTATTGCACCAAATTAGAATTATCAATTATACTATATTTGAATTATCAATTAGAGTCTAATTGACTTTCTTTTTATGTTTAATGATTGGTTATGGGGCTAGGTTCCACCAAATTAGAATAAGATTGGCCATATAGGATCATAAGTCAAAGTATGACTAGATTTCACTTTCTAAGCTAGGTTTCACCATTTTGGTCTACACTTGGGTGTATAGGATTGACCAGCAATGTGTTGAGTATGCTAAGGATGTTTTAGAGCTTGACACATGGAAGGTAATGAGCAAAATACCTAAAATACCCCTTAGAATTTAAGTTATGCCATTCTTAGCCTTTAAGTATTGATTTTTGACCATATCTAGTCATTTCTTTCCTCTTCCTCCCCAGCCACGACTTGAACCCCTCCAACCACTTTCTATACTTTTCTCAACTCTCCTTATCCATATCTAAGAGTTTCCAAGTGGTAGAACTCAATTTGGAGCTCAAGAAAGCAAGATAGGTCCCAACTAGTCAATGTAATTCTACTAGTTCTTCTTCCTAGGTTTTGTGTTGTTAGTTCATTTCTCCACTTGATACTACTTAAGTAATGTTTCCTCTAGGTCCTCTTGAGTCCTAAGATCAATTTCAAATCCTTAGAAATCAGTTTTGTGGAAATAGAAGGCAAGAGCTTCAACAAAAGTTCAAACTAGTCAAGGTTGAGTTTTTTTTGTAGAGTTTAGAATTGGTAATTTATTTCTATTGCTTTAGCTCTTTAATTAAAGCTTTTATTTGATGAATTAGGTCTAAGGAAACCTTATATATGGTGGGAAACACATAATTTAAGTGAAAGATTAAAGTTAGTCTTAAAGCCCCAAAGTTTGCTACTTGTGGATTCAAGTGTTTTCAAGTGTTTCTATTGTTAGAATAAGCTCCCCATACTTGTAATCTGATTTTATAAAATTGAAATGTATATTTTGTTGATCCCATGATGTAAATATATTTGTTTTGTTACTGTTTGTGACAATAGAAAAGTGTAAAAGTGGTTTTAAACTTTGTTTAAAACGAAAGGAATTCAAGTATACCTAGGTTGCTCTAAATGATCCTCTTTGAGTTATATATGTGAGAATTGGCTTGTTGATTATTATTACAGGTCTAAAACCATGATTTTAATCATGTGGGGATGTCCTAAAAATAGGGGAGGTTCTGTCCAAATATTTTTTGAACTAAAATGGTGCCATTTAGAAGCAAATGGACTAGTTTTTATGAAAG
>JXTB01000420.1:114346-170725 GCA_002914805.1 Parasponia andersonii
TTCTCAGATATTTTGGTGTAATGTAAATATTACAGCTGATGGCAAAATCGACTGGTGAAAACCTCTTTTGATTGTACATTTTGTAAAGATACTTTTAACAAAAAAATGCCATGCAGTTTCTTTTGTCCTAAAGTTCTAGAAAGTTTTTTAAAAAAAAAAAAATTTAAATTGCCCACCTTTTTATCAAAACAAAAGGTAATGTTTAAGAAAGAATAATACTTCATAGTTTGGCTGTATATGACAATATGGTTAAACTAGGGGGTGTTACATGAACCTCTTAGAAGGATCTAGACCATGCTTGTTCTAGATTTCTCTATATAAATATCTTTGTAGATATTGTAACTTTATTTGAGAATATTCTAGACTCTTTGTAAGATCATGCCACTTGGCACGATTATAACTCTTAGTTGGTTTAGGCTTTGCCTATGTAAAGAACTCATTGTGTTCATTTGTACACAAGTCCTATTTGTCAGAGTTGTAAGCATTTTAAGAGTAATACAAAGCTATTTATTCACTCAAATTCTCTTATCCTTAGCACTTTGTCTCAAAGCTTACTCTAAGTCCTTTTCTTGAATATTAGTATGCTGATTTAGTGCAACGGACTGTGCTAAGTGTCACACGATTGTCTAGTTTGAGGATAGGGTCGTGACATTATGCTGATTATAATTAGACTTTTTGTGAGACCTATATAACACCTAATTTATTTCTTATAATTACTCAGTAACAAAATTATACATATATATACATATATATATTTATATTTGGCTTTAGTGGTGCCTATAGTATTATTCAATACAAAATAATTTTTTCTAAGATGATCACCATTCAGTGACAAGTCACCATAAATATATGAATTTTTTAATGTCATTAATGTCACGATGTTACCGAAAAAATAGTAACCACCTAACTCTCTTTTCTTTTCATATCTTAGCAGGTGCCTCCTCTATTGAGGAAGGGGATCTTCTTTCTTTCCGGTATGGGTTTTTTCACTTCCTCTTTGTTTTTTTTTTCTTTTTATTTTTGTTGCAATAAGTTCTTCCGTATAAGTGAAGGTTTTATACCATAGGTCTAGATCTATAGATGTTTGTACCATCTAATTCTAGATCTATATTGATTTAGTTGTTTTTACTATTCTTTTTGGTGTTTTGTTGGTATTTTATTATTTATGAAACTTTTGAAAGTTAAATCTAAAAAATTTTACCATGTGAATCTCTTCAATGTTCTATTGTGGCATTTCCTGACAGACATGTTCAAGGATATGTTGTGGTATTTTCTAATGTATGTTTTTAAGGAAGGATATGTTGTGGTATTTTCTAATGTATGTTTTTAAGGATCTACTACAATATTGACTGATGGACATCTTTAAAGATCTATTATAGCGTTTACTGATGGACACCTTTAAAGAATGAATTGATGGCTTTAAAGATTAACTTGATGCTTGTTATCTCTAGAGGTAGTGATATTTGTTGATTTATTTTTTGCTAGACTTACTCGTACATCTTATTATACTTACACATATGGTAGTTACGGGGAATTGATATAATTATTTTTTTCTAGATAGGGTGCTCTTTTTCAAGATTTGATTGTTGTTTTTATTTGATAATATTGTTTAATTGACTTTCAATATAATCATAACGAATTTCATTCATGAAAATAAAAAAATAAAAAAATAAAAATAAAAACAAATTGACTCTCATTTTGGTGTCTCATTTACATTCACACAAGCCCATAACAAAAATCGAGGTTTTAACTTGACGGTGATAAAAGTGTTTTATGCATAAATTTTATCAAAATTAACCTGAGTGATATTATTCTATCTAAATTTATCTAAATATCTTAATTAAAATGCCCTCTTTTTTATAACAAAAAAAAAATTCTCGAATTTTATAATCTCTGAATAACTATGCTCTCTCCAAACTTCTTCTTCAACTTTCCCATAATTATTCATAGCAATTGAAGAGGCGTGGGGTAATTCGGATTTTGGAGAACCGTTGAAAAAAGGTCTATTTTTATATTGAGTTAAAATTTGTCCTATATTTGGCCGTAGCTACAAAAGAGAGTGACAATCGTTATATATATATATATATATATAAAATATATATATATAATATATATATATATATTTGTTTGTAAATTGCATGGTTGAGTTTTTCTATAAGGTTAATTACATTTTTAGACCTTATAATTTAGTTGTTCGATAACTTCTACATTTTAAATTTATGTCAAATTTATACATTTTATGATTCAAAAAGATATTTTGACCGAAAATTGGACCAAAATACCTTTATAAAATTTAGTATATATTTAAAAATCAATTTAATTTTTTGAATGATACTAATTAAAAAATTAACTAAACAGATAGTAAAAAATTCTATAAAAAATGAATTTAAAAAGAAAAGGCATTATTTTTTTCCTTTCGTTAAAACTTTTTTTTTTTTTAATTTTGGTTATTATTTTAATTCTTAAATATACATTTAAATCCTAAAGGGTTTATTGTATGTTTATAAGTTAAAATTAGTGGTTGACTTAGAAAGGGTATGATTATGTATGAAGTTTAAAATGTGAAGGTTAATATTGAGATAATAATAAAATCAAGGGTATATATTGAACAACCAAAGAAAATACATGGTACAAAAATATAATTATGAACCCTTTTCTATATCTATGAAGGCTAAATTTAATTTCACTTATTGCTTTTGTTGACCAAGATAATTTGAAACTCATTTCAATTGCATCAAATACTTGAATTGTTATTTTTAGAAATACAAGATTGCTTTTTGCGTTTGAAAAAAACGAAAAGTAATAAATGAGTTATGTTATTTTTCCCTTTAAACAATAAACATAGACAACCTTATTACTCAACTTTTTAGCAGATAGTATTGATCAATGCGTTTATTAACTAGTCTAAGCACAAATTCAAGTCCTAATTGGTTGACTACTTGCAAATTATCGATTAATGGCACAATGGATATTATTTATATATGTCAGATTTTGAATGATGCACATTTTACGGCGAGTGAAGGGTTAACCATTTTTAAATTGATGAATATCATTTTCATTTATTTATAACTATAACTATATTGGGGTATTAAAAATGTTAAAAAAAAAAAAAAGAGGAAAAATTTGAGATTTATTAATGACTGATATATATATATATATAAATTATATTCATTTTTTTTTGCCTATTTATAAGTCATTTAATCATAATTTAATAGTTATGATAATTTATGTAATTAAAAAATAAAATAAAAATAATTAGTCATTATTTAATATTTTTCTCTCTCCAATCTCATCTGGATAATAATCTTAGATTCTGTAGATGATAGACAAAGTCAACAAAAAAATTTCAAAATCTTAAAAACTTAACGTAAGACTAGGCATATAGGAGAAACAGAAAGCTTTATTATAACAAATTGACAACAAACTAGTTACCACTGCCAAGTGCTAACAACTTTTGTTTTGCATTTGTGTTTTGTTCTACAGTTGAAGCTTAGATTTTGATCCAAAATGTCGGGTTGCGGCTGCTTTCCTGTGACACTAGATCGATCTCGTAAAAGCAGTTTCAAGTCTAAGAGTTCCATTACATCTGGTAATATAGATAAATACATATATCTATAATACATACATTTCAATCAGATTTATATACAGGTTTATAAGTATATTTGGTTCAAACAGATTTTGTTATATGGTGTGTTTTAAATCATCGAAGTTTGCTTTTGTATACATTTGCCAAAGAATGAAATCATGAGCTAATTGAAATGAATAATTTGTTACATGTAGGTTCATCCAAAGTGCTAACTGGAGATGCAGAGAAAGAGATCAAAAACAAAGAAAGCTCAGTGGTTGTTTGTTTCGGGGAGATGTTAATCGATTTCGTGCCGACTGTGTCTGGAGTTTCTCTTGCAGAAGCAGAAGCTTTCAAGAAAGCTGCTGGTGGAGCTCCTGCCAATGTTGCTGTTGGGATATCAAGATTAGGAGGCTCGTCAGCTTTCATTGGCAAGGTTGCTTTCATAGAGTCCATTATACATACTTTCTTTGGTTTCTATTATGTTCACCATGGTAAATCGAATCATTTTCATCGAAAATATTGCGCCGATTGGATGTGAAATCCTAGACGTTGGGTTTTTAGTATCATAGCACTGTCATATCCTTCGGCCTTCAGAGGCCATTTTAGCTGTGGTTAAATTTATGATAAATATGAGGGTTTCCCCTCTTTTGTACATTATTTCAATCTATTTGTTACGTTGTGATATTGTATGAATCTTTCATGAGACTTACACGACTGTATGGTTTGTATGACGGGAATCTGATTGGAGTAATATCCATGAGCACTGGTTGTGATGAATATAAGCACCTGTTTTAACCAACTCTACTCTGTGCATCTTAGGTTGGTGATGATGAATTTGGACGCATGCTGGCTAGTATTTTGGAACAGAACAATGTTGACAATTCAGGCATGCGCTTTGACCCAAATGCCAGGACTGCATTGGCATTCATTACGCTGACACATGATGGCGAGCGCGAATTCTTGTTCTTTAGGAATCCTAGTGCTGATATGCTTCTTACCGAAACAGAACTTGACGCAGACTTAATCAAAAAGGTACTTTGTGTTGTAGTGTTTAAGTGTTTAAAGAAGGACATGGACTCATACTTAACCCTTTCCATATTACTCCTCATAATCCCCATTTTCTTTGGCTCCTCAGTTCATTGTGGTTTTCTAGTTATTACTTCCATATCAAAATGGTGACGCATCAATAATATATGTCTCTAGTTGTACATCAGAAATGGACTTAATCTTAAGTGAATTCTACAATACAACAAAACAGTTCTTCAATTGAACATGAAACTGTAACAAAGAACTTTCTGGATATTCCCAATAGTTAATAGTGCTTTCATTCTTTCTTTTTTTCCTTATCTCAAAATATTGTATAATGAACACTGCAGGCAGGTGTATTTCACTATGGATCAATTAGTTTGATCGAGGAACCCTGTAGGTCAGCTCATTTTGCTGCTATGGAAATTGCTAAAAGTTCAGGTTGTCTCCTCTCTTATGACCCGAATTTGAGATTACCACTATGGCCATCTGCAGAGTCTGCTCGAGATAGTATTATGAGCATATGGGACAAATCTGATATTATTAAGGTACATGCTTCAACATTTGAATATCACCAGTTTTCATATTTGAATTACTAAATAGACATAAAGTATGGGAATGTATTATGGGAAACTGCAGATTAGTAAAGAAGAAATTTCATTCTTGACTGAAGGTGATGATCCTTATGATGATACCGTGGTGAGGGAGAAACTCTTTCACCCCAATCTTAAGCTTTTGCTTGTAAGTGAAGGGACCGAAGGTTGCAGATATTACACAAAGGTTAGTATGCTAAATATCATATATAAAGAATCAAATCTACAAGTGAATGGTATTTTTCATGTTCCAAAATTAAGTAATTTTTTATTTTATTTATATTGGTTTTGTTCTCATTCTATGATCAGTCAACTGTATGATTTCCTTTTTCAGGAGTTTAATGGTCATGTTGCTGGAGTTAAAGTCGAAGCTGTTGATACCACTGGTGCTGGTGATGGTTTTGTCGCTGGGGTGCTGAGTATTTTGGCTTCAGACTTGAATCTGTACAAGGTACAACCATTTAATTTTGCTTTGGAAGTACTATAACATAGGCTGTATTTGCTTCTTTTTTTTCCTACGTTATAGGCTGTATTTGCTTCTTTTTTTTCCTACGTCTCAATCTCTGTTTGAAGCAGCAACCCATGACTAAATATCAGCCCACATTCTAAATATCTATGACCCAAAGTCAAGACCCAAAATTCTAAAATACAGCCTAACGAGCATTTTATTGATTGATAGAATAATTTTGTATGTTAGGTATTATAAACCTATTTATTTGAAATATATTAGGTTATTTAACTTGTTTATTTGAAGTGTGTTAGGTGAACAATTTATTTATTTAAAATGTATTAGATGAACAATTTATTTATTTAAGTGTGTTTGGTTGGCAGGTACTAGGTGTATGGTTGTAAGTTTCTTAAACTTATTTTATAAGATAGTTTAAATTAATTCTAAACTTTTATAAATAGTCTTTATTAACAAGAGTTATAATCATCCAATCTTCAATCATATATTAGCTTTCTCTTCTAAAACCACTTTGAAAATTTTACTTGTTTCTCTTTTCATTATGGGAACTCAAGTTAGATCAAAATCTAGCAATCCGATGTATCAATTGGTACCAGAGTCTACCTCTGTATCAGGCAAAGTTTTCCTGTTACCGTCACTCTATATTATTTTCATTAAAAAAATCCTTATTTCATCATCACATTCGTTATCTAATCCTTACCATCACCTTCCTATAACAATTATTTACCACATATACACATATAACCCTTTTATACACTATCTTTGTTTCCAAAAAAAAAAAACAAACAAAAGGCGTATATCAAAGTTTCCTCTTTGGAGAATTTTCTTCATTCTTTTAACAAGGTAATATATACATGAGAATTCTATTTCTCTTTACTTTTAAGAGTTTGTACTATTTTCTTTCCTATAAAAGCAAAAAAAAAATAAACAAGTAAAAAAATAATTATTCTATTTTTCTTTACTTTTAAAAATTTGTACTATTTTCTTTCTTATAAAAGCAAAAAAAAATTTTAAAAATTTAAAAAAGTAAAATAAAATAAAAAGACGTCAGACGGAGAGTCTAGCCAAAAAAATCCCGCTATAGAAGAATTTGCAACAAAAGAGTCAGTGGATGCACTTGATAGAAGATTGTAGAATCTAGAGACAATATTTACAAATTTGACTCAACACTTTCTTAGGAAACAAAACAACAATTATGAACGACAGAGACGTGAAGAAGTTGATCTTCTTGGAAATTTTAGGCGCCATCGAAATCAACTTTTTCAAGATGAAGATTCTAGTGAAGGCGATGAAGGACCAGCTACGCTCGAAAATAACTAAGGACCTCAGCAAAATGACTACCGCATAAAGATCGAGATTCCACAATAATGTTTTATTCGTGATTGAAGAATTCTTTGATTAGCTAGCTGAAGTAAAAAAGTTTTTTGATTATTGGGGTACTCCAAAACATATGAAAGTCAAATTGGTGGCTTATTGACTCAAAAGGGGCGGTGGCTTATTGACTCAAAAGGGGCGCGTTAGCTTGGTGAGATCAATTACAAGTGACATGTATTCCGCAAGGGAGAAACAAAGTTCATATTTGGCGGCGGATGAAACAATTGATGATTGAGCACTTCTTACCTCCAGATTATGAATAAGTACTTTTTAGTCGATATACCGACAAACATACTTGACAATACAAGAATACGTAACCAAATTTCATAGACTAGTTGTCTGAGTGGATATTCGCCAATCCGAAAGTCAAAAGATTTCTAGATTCATTGACGAGTTTCTACATATATACAAGACGAGGTATTCAAATAATCTCATAATACTTTATCTAGTACAATTCAACTCGCTTTATTGGCAAGAGTTGTAATCATCCAATATTCAATCACATCTTAGTTTTCTCTTCTAAATTCTCTTTGAGAATTTTAATTATTTCTCTTTTCGTTGTTAGAACATAAGTTAGAATAAAATCTAGCAATCCGTTGCATTACTATTGAATAAGATGATGGGAAAAGGAGGTAGGTTTCCCCATTTGTTTTTTTTTCCCTCTATATTTATCATCTAAACATAGACAAAATGTCACAACCCAAACCCGGAGCCAGTGGCAGAAAAAGAATTTCACAAGTGGAAATTCATAATTTATTTTAGAAAGTAATAAAAAGATGACAACTAGTTTACAAAAGTAGTTTAAATTTTTAAATTCCCACAGTTTGTGATCACCACTAAACATAAACTATTAATAATAGAAATAAAACATTAATATGCATCACATCGTCATCACCAGTGGGCATTATAGATACTACAAACTAAATTCAAAGTATGAGCCTTAAATATTATTACAAGTCCAAGGTAAGTATCTAAGTAATTACCAACCACAAACTAGGGTAATCGATTTGCGTGCCACGGGCCCGTGAGCCCACTTTGAGGGGTAATTTTCAAAACAAAGCCTCAAACTGCAAAACGGAGGTCACCACTAAATTCAGAGCACCCAAAAACATTGGGTTAGATATATAATTCGATTAATTTGGGCCCCAGGCCCGTGGCATGAAAATCGAGGCAAATCCGGAGTCGCGTCTCGGATTTCGTGCCCACTCAAAACCTTTTGATGTTTTAGATCAAAACTCATCTCTTGACCTTACTTAGTCCAATTCCGAAGTCCAATTTCAGTTTCGAGGCCTCTAGCTCAAATTTGGGATTAATTAGAAACTAATTAGAAAAATTTCAAAAATACCAATTTCTGGAAATATTTAGATAAACGATTTTCTCTCAATCCTTACATCCAATTTCTATAAATCTACCACCCATACTCCTATCTTAAACCACATTTTCATCTCTCAAAGTTTCATGTACAATGGATTAACATAGCAAAAGTAATTATACAAATGCCACTTTTGTGACGAAAATACCACAAAAATTTTTAAACGCTCACCGGAGCTTCTTGGCCAAAAATTGATGGCAGTGGAGGGTAAACTTAGGTAGGAAGAAGCTTGGGCTTCGATTTAGTGGCGGTGGGTGGCAGCTAAGGGCGGCAAAACGGCAAAAAACTACCTCAAAACATCACGGGTTAGGCTCGACTTCGCGAGCTACTTGCCGCGGCTAGGCGGTGCAACGGTGTCAGGTGGCTAGTGGCGGAAGTGCATCAGGCTGTGGGGAGGTGCACCAGTCGGAGTCCGAGCTTAGGTCTTCGCCGATGGCTGGTGGTGAAGCTGTACAAAGGAGCGAAAGAGAAGAAGAAGAAGAGCGGGAGAGAAGAGAGGAAAAATATATACCTATAAAAATTTTTTGGGTCAAAAAACCGTTTTACCCTTGATAAAAACTGGTTTTTACACAAAATGGCTTGAATAGCTGGTTTTAGTGACTGCATTGCTATATGTTATCTTTCCTTTAGGCATTAAACTGTATAATGTTGTTCGTATAATCATTGATATGTTAGAAAAGCATTACTTAAATGCATCTGTAACATCAAGCATTTGAATTTCTTAGAGAACGTTAACATTTATGAATATGTGTGATACCTGCAAAGTGAATTCCATTTTGGAAGGGATCCAGACACTGAATATTCATTATGTCATAACTTGAGTGTGTGGTTATACCAAAATTGATAAATTGACATAACATCTATACTGAGCCCAATCAAATGAGCACTACACTGATCTTCGTAAGCAACTCATTCATTTGACTGTTGATAATTTAAAGGTATAACCCATATTCAAACTAATTACAAAGTTCATTTTTCGTGCGCAGGACGAAGAGCAGTTGAGGGAAGCTCTCCTGTTTGCGAATGCCTGTGGTGCTCTCACTGTGACAGAGAGAGGGGCTATACCTGCACTTCCCACAAAAGAGGCTGTCCTCCAAATTCTGGAAAAAGTCACTGCATGTGAAGCTATATGATTAGGTAACTTATCATAGGGCTTTTTTCTTTTTCTTTGTTTAGTAACAAACCAAGAACTGTAGAGAGCTCTTGCTAATTCCCTCTATGAATAAATGTGGTTCCTATGCAACAAACAACCAACTTTTTCGAGGTCCTTTCTTTTTTTGGCATAGATGAGAAAAGCCTGAGACAAAGTGATTGTATTGACTTTCACTTTTCCACAAACATGTACATTCTTTTCATGCATGCCAGATTCTAGTCTTTTGAATGCACCAATCCTGAAAAGATCCCTTGTTGAGAAATTTTCAAGGTTCTATTGTAACCTTGTTACATCTTTCTTGAGCGACTTTATGAAAAATGTCCCTTTAACTTGTTGCAGTCAAATTTAGAACCTCAACACGTAAGTAATACAAGGATTATGTATAGGATTCATTTTGTAAATGTTTCATTAAGAGTAAACAATTATGTCGATTTTGAATTTCATCAAAAAAATTATAAGTGGGCTAGCCTTCTTATAACCCTCCTTCATTCACAGCTGAAACCACCTCTGAGATTCAGACATGGAATGAATTGAACTTTTTTTTTTTCATATGAAAGAGCACAGAAGAGTTTCAACAGAATGCATCATACCAACATACAATGATATTCATTAGTAGTTTCTGATGATCATAATAATCATGAATCATAACTTACAACAAACAAGTACAAGTAGTACTCTTAATGTTGCCAGTATTATTACTTGTCCAAGTGCAAGAATGTAGCAGTGGAATAAACTAATGCAGGATATGGATACAGTTTAAAATTGCCTCGGCCAACTTTTAGCTTAGGCATGTTTTATGTGCGTCTCATCCCGGCAATTCTTTGAGGGTAGGCGCTTTAGTCTCGTTTCTGGTAGTCCAATGAAAAGTTCAGTCTCCACATCTGAACTGGGATTACTCTCTGTGTTGTCCAAGTTTTCTGTCTGGTTATTCAATGCTTGAATTGGCTTAATACCATACTGCAACCAACAAAAAAGGAATGACTATATGGGAAAACGGCAAGCCTGCAACCATCTGCTTATACAGTGTGAATGGAAATGCTTATTAATATGACTGGTTAATTTGAAGGCTGCATTTTGCTTCTCTAGTGAAAAGGTTCGTAAGTAAGTGACTTTTAATTGGTAAAAACTAACCAAAAAGGTTAAAAGATTTTAGATTTTCAAGTACACTAGTGATGTATTACCAAATAACATAGACAAGTTCTAACAAGGATGTAGACTCACACGTGAGATGGCATGAGTGATAATTAGTTGCATAATTTGATGGCATATCCCATTGGGAACACATAATCCTGGTCATTTGTTTTTCACCATCTTTTTTCAAACAAATGAAAATAATACAAAGACTATAAAGTAAATCAATGTAACAAAATGGACAATACTAAAGACCTACCTTCTCAGAAAGCCTTGCATTTTCAGATATGAGGACTTTTTCCTGAATTTTATTATTGAAACAAATAGGACAAGAAAACAAGTTTAGTCAGCTAAACTTCAATTGCTTTGTCAGACTGCTAACAATGCATAGTGAAAGCAAAAGAAAATATGCAAAGCTTCTTTTGTTGATGAAAAAGCAAAATTAAACAATACTTCAACTGCAACCTCTTATAACCTTAACATAATTCTCAGTTCTAACCCCACTAGTAGTACTTATACGCATAAGATCTAGATAGAGTGAAAAGGGAAAATTTGGGGCCCAGAATCCTCTATGGTGGCATGCAGTTTACCTTTTCCTTAAGTTGCTCAATCTGTTCTCTGAAAACCTGATTCTGAAATATAGATTAACACAATTAAGCACATTAGTTTTCATCTAAAAAGGAATTTTAAAACTTTTTACTTTCAAAGATTTTTATTGGTGCCCCTAGACTATTGAAATGGAATCATGAAATAATGAGGACTCTTGACACTTATTCCCTGAATTACTAGAGCTGTGACAATTCCATCCCTGAACTTTTAATTCTCCCTGAATTGAGTTTCACTGGCCATAGCGGTCAAATTGATAACATAAATTAGAAATCTCATGGAGTGGTGCTCACTCGACTTCTGCTGCCAATTTCACTATGGTTGCCAATTAGAAGTCTAGCATGCTGCGGTTCACATGATTGCTACGATCAAATTTCTAACTTCTGTCGTCAATTCAACCATGGTTACCACTAAAGAATAAATTTACAGACTAATTGGGCATAACTTGTCAGAACTCTAATGATAACAATGCCAAAGTGCCAAAAACCCATGTAATAATGCTTCAAACTTGGCTTCTTAGGTAATACTTTCAGCAAGTCTTGGCACCATTATTCGCAATGAGGCTATCAAAAAGGTAGATGGAACCTCTCGGCCAAGAATGCTGAGGCTAAGGCATTTGGGACGTTTTCCTATGGCTCAGGATGTTCGCCTAAATCTTCAATCTTTGGAGTAGAGTGTCTTGACAGTGGGTTCAAACTCTCATTAGTGGTTTACTCCACTGGTTAGAGTAGATCAATTATTATTGGATATACGTTGTGATATACTATGTATATCGTTGAAGTTGCATGTAATTTCACTAGATCTGTCTCAGGGGCGGAACATGAGTTGATCTGATTGGAGGAATTTCCTCTTCCAATTGAATATGACATTAAAAGAAACAAACAAACTTGGCTTCTTAGGTCATTTTTTCTCTATAGGCAACAGGACAACTCAGGCAATGGCAGGTTTTGTAATGAAAAAATGGGCTTTGTGATAAACCTTTCTTGCTCGAATTTTGCTTACGCTCTTCTGCAACTGTTGTTCTACTTGTTGTAGTTCTTCAAGGGAGCATGATCCCAAACCCTCTCCCAGGAATTTCCTGAGGCATTCCCAATTCAAAGTAGTGTAACAAAATTTGCAAAGTGTTAGAGTTATGTTTTTAGACAATCAAAAGAAAAAAAAATCAGGCAAGCTTAGGCCACGAACCGTTTCGAGATTTCAAGAAGCTCTATCTTCGTCATCATGGCAGCTGCTTCTTGCTTCAAGTGCTGCAACTTTAGATTTGGCATTTATCAGAAACTCTAGAAACAAACCCCTTATTAATATATCCATTAATTTCATTTGAGAATTTGAGATAATTAGGCAAAGAAAAGAAAATTGGTGCATGTTTCTTCGTTAAGAGATAACTTAACATGCGTCAATATTCATGTTCAGCTGTGACTGGAAAATGTAAGTGTAAAAAAAAAAAAAAGGAAAAAAAAAAAAAGAAAACTTTGGGAATGAATAGAACAGTAAGAGAACTAGCCTTCTCTTTGGATATAAAGAACCAGATCTACTCAACTTAGGGATACATTTTTGGAGGGAAAAAAACACTAAATTTTGACAAGGTATTTCTTTTTATTCCAATGGAAAACGTATGTAGACATTTTTATGTGAGCAAATTCTATGAAAAGATAATATTAGAGATCCACTTTTTTAATACCATCTCACTTATTACCATGTAATTAGTGAATTAAAATTTACCACAATTCAGTGTAATAATTATCACTAATTGTATAGTGACAACTTCTTAGATAATATTAAAGAGGTAATATAAGAAGTAGATCCGAATATTATTCCTTTGAAAATATATGGTTTTAAGAAGTAAAAAAAGGTGGGTAATTCACTTCAGTAAATGCCATGAGTAATTGTATGTGATAATAAAAAGTAATAGAACCATCACACGAGAAAAGCATTGAGCGCAATTAGAGAATCCCGACTAGACTGGCATTCAACTAATTACATCCTCTATTTCAAAGTAAACCACTAGAATGATCAACTATACAAATAAAGAGCATAAAATGATTATGGCGAACTATTTTTCAAAAGATTTCTTAATGATAGTAACGTTTTATAATACTAATTTCCGAGAAAATTTGTACAAGCGTCAACTAAAAAGGAGGGACAACCTGCATGTTTGGTTCAACGGATTTGTTGTTGGCCTGATTGTCCTTAGTATGCCTCCTATAGCGTTCTACTGTAGCTTGCATACTGAAGATGGAAACAAATATGAGCACTATCACATGTATATAACATTTACAGAAGTAGGCCAGAAATGATTTCAAAATATAGTTTTATCACTACAAAGCTAGAAAACTAATGATCAGCTGGCAAAGAAGTTAATTTAACAGGAGAATATCAACTTATCTATATTTTAACAAGAATAGCAATTGAAAATGCTCAAAAACTATAGAAATGAAAATTTTCATGCAACTGCACTATTGGGACGAAGATATATATATATATAGGTATCAATTCAGTAGTATTTTTTTTACTTATACATAAATATCATTTTGGCCAATTAAAATGCACATTTTGTTTATATTAAATAAAAAAATAAAAGAGAGAAATATCATTAACTTTATGCACATCATTGTAGTTGTTGGATCACCATTAAATGATGATCCAATGACTAAAAAAAATACCTATACCTATAGAATTTGCAATCATAATTTATATATATCCAGCTCAAATATCATAAATAGAGTGACACAGACAGACAACTAGAATTAAATTTGTAACTTTATTTCAGTCATACAACCGAGGTGTGCTTATATATCTGGTAAGTATGAAATAGTCAATCAGTGCAGTAGTATATTATTGTAGCAGTCCATCAGAATAAATAAATAATGAAGCAACATTGTTCATGAACATAGCTGTGTTCCCAAGAAATTTAGCTTAACCTAATTAATCAAGTCATGAATAGAGTTACCTAATATAGCTTCTCAAATTTGACTGGTGGAAAACGGTTAGAGAGCTCCTCTATATCTCAAATTGGACGCCTCTAACAACATTAGTAAATACATGATGTCCCAATAATTACTTTTATTAAATCTCATGGATCAATAACTACCATGCATCTATTTCATAAGAAGAAACCTCAAACATACTTGCAAGTGAAACAAGTATCATTCGTCATTGAATAGTATGAGGCTTATAATGTAGTCCCCTATGGACCCACAGTAAATTCTTACTTATCACTATTGGGATTGAAAACTCCAGATTCACGACTGGTTTTAATTTTTTTCATAATTTAATTACAAAAAGTAATTGGAAATTTACATTTCTAAGCCAAAAATTAACTGTTAATTAGCTATAGTCTACTGGCTCACAAAATTAAGTCTATCATAATTCTTCTAAGATCAGATAACAAAATACTACTCACCCCAGATAATATGGCTTAGTAGCTTATTATAGAAAGAGCGGTTCCATATCAAGTACTGGAACCACATAAGCTTAATTGACATGCTACGGTATAAACATCTCCATGTGGCATAACTTAACTAAGGAGTGGATCTTAGTAATTTTATACTATGGGCTAGCTTGTTTTGTTGGGATGGAAAGGATTCAGACAACGAATATGAGTGCTTAAGAACCTAAAATCAGTTTCTGACAACCAAGACCTGCTTAAAAGAACCTATCCATTCAGCATTTTCTTTTAATTAAGGAACTATGCTGTTAATTAGGCGTTTGGTACCATGTTTTAGGGCATGTTTGGACATGGTTGGAATAAGGGACTGGATTCCTTGTCCGGTACTAATTCCAGGATTGGATATATAACTAATTTCGAGGAGCAAAATATTTTTTCACTAAATAGGATAAATAATACCTCTCAAACATATGGGGTAAAAGTACCACTTTTAAAATTTCATTTTAAACCTATATATATTAAAACTTATTTATAAAAATGACGTAGGATAAGATAAAAATTTAGAATGAAAATAGATAGAAGAGTAAATGGGTGATAAAATCAAAGTAGAAATAGGTGAATAGGTAGAAAAATAATAGAATTAAATCAAGAACCTACAGAGAAGAAGAATCATAGAAAGAGAAAACTCAATAATTACTCGATCATTCATTTATAGTCTGAAAAATAATTATATGGCTAAGCCTATTTACCGATAGGTAATTGGACACAACTAGAAAATTAGACATATTCTAGAAAATGATAAAAAGTGAAAACTTAAAATTAGTTACTCAAAATTACAATAAACCTAATAGTTAAATAAATGCTAATAAATAACAATAATAATAATTTTTTAATATATTTTATTCTTAATCTGCATTACATTTATAACTTTATGAAAGATTGTAACACATATTCCAATCCAATACTATACTACATCAAACACATCCTAATATTAGTTTAACTTAATTCAGTCTATATCTAAATCTGTTCTAATTAGTCCTATCATATCCGTGTACCAAATTATGTGCCGCATTCAGTTGTTTGTAAGCTTGCATACAACAGAATGCTGCTCAGTGGGAGGTTTAAAACAGATTCTGCAACTCTCACTTTACCTGTGCATAGCCACATGGTCTAACATTTTTATTATAGTTACTAACTTATTGGACTTCCCCATGAACCATTTCTTGTGGCTAAATATGTGTCCTTCATAAACATAAATGCATAACACACGTACTACTTAGGGATTTGTATGATCAGTGCAAAATAGGAAAAGATAGGAAAAGGGGAATAACCGCAGAAACCTATTTACAAAAACAAACAAAGATAGGAAAGTCCACCAGACTCAAATACATCTAATCTTTGGCCTGGCGCTTACACATTCTGTAAATACGTAGGTAGATAATCTAATTAGAATCCCAACTATTATATCAACTAATTGATAAGTGAGTTTTCATTCTCTAACTAGTATAATATAACTATTGAAAAACGATCTCAAACGTCACGTCAATTGCGATTACAAAGTTGGGTATAATCCCTAGTAAACCAAGTTTATGTTGTTAGCTACAAGAAGTTTTAAGGTGTCAAAACTCCTCATTCAAGTACGTACTGAAAAAATAAAACCTTCGACTGAACAACATGCAAGCCATGGTGATTGCTTGATTGTCACTACGCATGGAAGTGTCATATTGATCGTCTAGATGACGGTGTCGAAGGCTGTAACAAAAACAGCATAATTAAAGATAAATCTACTGCTCTGAAAACTTGTTTAATTTCTAGTTTGTAATTAATTTAAGTGTGCAAATAAGCATACAATATTGCATCTGAGCCTATAAAAATAAGGAAATTGGGATTCAGTTCCTCAAGATAAGGCATACTTGGATTAAGACAAATGCCGCCACTGATAAAATAAGAACCTTCTTTACACTTCCGATGCCCATGATATGCATATCAACATCAAATCGTTACATGAGTCATTATCATTAAGGTAATTGAACTAGTTCATAAATGGATATTGAACTAGTTCAAAAGGATAGTCATAGAAGATAAAGGAACTGAATCAGTAAGCTAAGCTAGTGATCGAAGTGAATTAACGTGAAAGAACAAAAGAAAAAGGTGGGACATCTAGGATCGTTTTCCAGATGGACAAAGGACAATTCAGATTTGGAAAATATATTAAGGGCAAGTATTTTAGATTTCTAAGGATCGTGGAGTAAGTATCTGTCACTGATTGAATTTACTTATAATAATAGTTATCAACTAACGACTGAATTTGCTTATAATAATAGTTATCAAGGACTGGTATTACTCCATATAAGATATTATATGATAGAAAGTGCAGATTTTCTATTCATTAGGATGAGATATATGTAAGAAAATATCTTAGCTCATAATTAGTTAGAAAAACCACTTATATAATAAAGAAGATAAGAAAAAGAATGCTAGCTACTCATAATCAACAAAAGAAAGACGTTAATCCAAAATAAAGAGACATAGAATTCAGTGTTACGGATAAAGTATTTCTAAAGATAACACCAGTGAAAAGAATAACGAAATTTGAAAAGAAAAGAAAACTGAGTCCTAGTTTTATTAGACCCTTTGAGATTCTTAAGAAAGTTAGAAATATAGCTTATAGATTTGCACTGTTATTAGCATTATTAAATGTGTACAATGTCTTTCATATCTCCTCACTGAAAAGTACGTTTCACATTTTTCTCATGTGTTGAGTTGTATTTTTAGTCTATTCTACTAGCTACCATACTACCATGCATGCAATTGCAAAGATTAAAATACCCAACACAGAGAACTGACTGCCTCAATCATTTTTGCTTAATCACGGAATAGCAATAGTGGCAACAGTTGTCCACTGAAATTTTTTCATGTAGTTACTGATGAGAGCCATAATGGTACTTAACCAATAATGAACTGCCTAAGGAAGGAATAAATGAACCTACTCAATATGCACCATGTGTTGCTGGTTAAACAAATAAACTCGACTAAATATAATCTGAATGGAATAAAACTACTAGAAGTTCATTTTACTTAATTAAAATATTTTTAACAGTTAGATATATAACAGTGACATATATAAACATGTCAACACAATCGTTTTACTTAGGCGGTTACGTATGTTAAACTGTTTAGTAACAGATTGTGTTCTAGTTGATATATGATTACCCGAGTAATAGTTACAGACTAAACCGAATAAAACCCACCAATACATAAATTGTCCTATTGGCAAATTGTTGCGAAGTGAGTAATAAAAGGCTTCTCAAACAAACTATATATTGGTGTCATCAATCTAATCTTACCAAAAGATTAATCAAATAGTTAAGGAATAAATATTGTACCAAATATGCAATTACTATTGCTATAAAATTGTACTAACTAGGTTCAAAATCATATAGCACGACCACTAATAATATTCACATATACAATATTGATCAGTCGATCATCAAGTTATTCACTAATCTAATCCTAATTTAGTGTATTCCTATGATATCACAGTTCATATGCACGCTTAATTATTGTATTGCATACATTACAACATTTAGTATTTCTAATTTGAAGAAAGGAATTGCGTTTGGTTATTAAGAAGTTTTATATTCTATGACACCACAGACAGAATAATGGTAAGATGTAATGTTCGGCAATATGAGATTTAGCGGCTAGGTGAGAAGCATAACAATTTAAACTTTTTTTAGGCCTGATGATTTTGCCAATACTGTCAGCCAAAATCCCAGCAAACTAGACAAGATGAACTGCTAAATGTAGATCTAGAATTCACATGTTTGCTTACTTGTTAAGTGCATTGGATAAATTATGACTTGCATTTGTTCTAAGTCAAAGAAAAGAGATAAGTTAATCATTAAGGAGATTAATAGTATTATAATTTCACAATAGGATTTCCGGTTTGAAAATAAAATTTTCAGTATAGAATTTAGCAGTTAGTTTTTAAACTATAGAAATATGTTAAATTGAAGTGAAAAGCTTGATGTTTATCTGAACTTTTCTAAACTAGTCTCACGGGAGGGGGAAAAGAAAGATTTTCTAGCTGAATTACTAACAAACGAGTGAGCTACACAAGATAATTTGATGAATGCAACACTAATATAATTCATAATGCAGAGTTCGGTGTATAGTAAGAAATTATACACCTTGATTTTTGTGGCCAATATTGGCATTGTATACAAAATATAGGAGTACATACAAAAGCATGAGATGAAAAAGAATAATCAAGATGTGTCAGAGAGACAAGCTCGTGATGTTGCGTGAAGCCAATGAGGACATATCATAATGATGGATAATAAGATGAGACACTAGGTGGTAAAGAAGATTCTAACTCTATTGTTGATTAAACGTCCAAATCTTTCACTGATTATAAATAAGAGTAATAAAGAAAGAGAAAATAAAGTAAATATACACAAATAGTGGTTCAGTCTCACTAAGAGTTACGTCTACTTTTAGCATCTGCATGTTTTGCATGTTTTTACTATGATGAAAAAGAAGAATTACATGAAAAATTCTACCCCTCTCATATCTTTTAGACACTACGACTCTCTTTGTGATCCACTTATATATCCTAATTCGGCCCGTCTAATATCATTTAAATACTATGAAAACAAGTACTAGACAAATACATTTGTATAATTGCCAAAATACACTTATGCATGCATCAGTCTGATATTCCATCAAAGTGAAATACGTCAGAATAATTAAACTCCACATATT
The DNA here is from genome assembly GCA_002914805.1 of Parasponia andersonii. Lineage (NCBI taxonomy): Eukaryota > Viridiplantae > Streptophyta > Magnoliopsida > Rosales > Cannabaceae > Trema > Trema andersonii. The sequence goes on from JXTB01000420.1 coordinate 133,791, forward strand.
AAACAGGCTCATCAAAGAGTGCTAGGTAGCCAGTAAGGGGATTGTTATGTGGCATGTAGCTTGATGGCACCTTTATTAAATAATAACTGGTACTAGGTATCAATATTCAAGAAGATCTAAGAAGTACTAATTTTGACGAGGGCTAGAAGGCTCAATCTTGTTGGAAGTTAATTTAGGTGATGACTTTGAATTGGACGGAGCTAGCTTAAGGCTAAGTAGGAGGAGGGACAATTTTTGTAGAGAATTAGAGAGACCTTCTCTTGCCCTCACAGATAGAGAGGCCAAAAAATCAGAAAGGAGGACCTCACAGATAGAGAGAGGCCAAAAAATCAGAAAGGAGGAAAAAGAAAGAAAGACTAGAGAGAAAAGAAGTAGAAGAATAATAACCAGGAAATCTGGTCAAGGTGAATAATAAGTGATTATTACGTTACTTGAGTTTGAATTGGTTTTTATGGGGGGCTTAATCCAAGTATTTGGTGGACTGAGGTACGTAAAGTAGGGATGGAGATATTAACTTTTGTGGACAAAAGAGTTAATACACATCAAGCATAAGTAAACAAAGTAAGTTGCTAGAGGTATTTCTCACTTTATAGTAAGTATATATGCTATTTTTCTATGTTATATGAGATATTGAGGTACATGTATATAATATTTATATATGTCTATTTTCACAAAAGTATGAAATTTTATGTTCATGCGCTGCCTTAGAATATATATGAACAGATATATATTGTACCATACTTATAATGAATAATGATCATGTTATGTTATTAAGTACATTGTGAGATTGCCTAAGCTAGGTAGTCTCCAAGAGGTAGTAGGTGCTCCCTGGACCTGTTGTTATATACATTCTGCTTTTCAATGCGTGAGACTATTTACCCTTACGGATATGGTTCCACGCCCTCGAGGTTTGTTGCGTAGAAAGAGGCATACCTCTCTTATATACACGTTTTATAGTACTATATATAGCCCAGTTTGTTGCTAAGTCATGAAGATATATACATATATATATATATATATATATGTTCCAAATCGAGTTTAGGAGTTCTCATTTTTTTAAACTTTGTACTATATAACCTCATTTAAATAACATATAGATATTGGTAAAGTCATGATATCTCATGATAGTGCTGTCTATTTCAAGCATATTAGAGAAAAGCTACATATTACTAGCTAGGTGGGAGATCCCTTTATTAATACATAACTGTATCGAGGAGAGAGAGAGAGATAAGTCAAAAATTAAAGGTATTAACATAGAAGATATTTTGACAAGTTAATTGGATTAGCATGCATAAAATCTTAAATTTTGAGATATGTAACTGAATAAAAGAAAGCTCAATATAATTCAAAAGTAAATCAAGGAAAAACTCAATGCAAAATTCCACAACTTTGCTTTGTACTTCATACACGTAATATTACACATGATTAATCCATGAAATAACACATTCTAAAATGGGTAAAGTAGCATCAACTCGAAGTTACTTTGATCAGCTGGAAAACTATTGTTTGGTTTAGATTTTCTCTAGCAACCATAAAATAAAGCACAAAAAGGTGAAATATATGTTGTTGCGTAGTTCTCAAAACTAATTAACAATACATGCTAATAGTGAGTACTATGATATGAGATTATAATAATGACAGAAAGAAGATGATTACATCATGATGATGATTAATCATAAGATGAATTAACCCATGTTTGATAAACTTTTTTAGGAAAAATGTCATAAATAAGATGTTAGTGGTGGTGGTGGTGTATGTGGTACTGATCCTGTAAAAACGAAAACAATAACCAGACCTATTAGTTACACTAAGTCTTCACATTAGCATTCAAGGCTCTTTTTCAGAGAATACTTACTGGAGCTAATATCTTAAATAAGTCAAATGCACATTCTCTGACCCTAATTAAGAAAACAAGTGATCTATTGCCTATGCCTTACTAAAATATTGTAAACTCAATTACTCCAATTTTCTTCAACCTTTCCTCATCAACCAAATGATTAACAAACNTGACCTTTTAGAATGGATGATTACGGTCATTTCACAAATATATATATATATCACAGTACTATTTTTTTCTTTTTTTTCTTTTTTTGCTGAATAAATATATATATGCTCCAGTACTTGATATAAGTGTAAATATATATATATATATATATGTGTGTGCGCGCGCGCGCGCTGCGTACCATTAACAACTAGTGCAAATTAATGTACTTCTTTTTTCAACTTTTGTTGTGATAACTTAAACTGTCGTACAAGTAGATTATAATTATATCTATTATATTCTATATGAAAGCTGTAAATTTGATGTTATATACATCACAGTCTAACGTACGTTTACCATATCTCTAGCCAAAGAGAGAATATTAATAGATTAAATATAGGATGATGGTGTAAAGTACAGTCAACACTTGTAGATTTGCACTAGACTTTTCCGCATATAGATATATGTACACACTTTGCAGCCTCTCAGTACTACTTAATAAAGCACATATATTGTACTGGATCAAGGCTAAAACCGGGAAAAAAAAAAAAAACTCGTTATGGAACTGATCAATCAAAAGACATATGTACTAGAATTAGAGGGTTCAAATGAAACTTTGAACTTGAAGCTCCATTCTTTGAATCAATTGATCTAGGATTTGGTTTCTATTTCCATGTACGTACCAGAAAATATATCAATAACCCAAAGAAAGGACCAAGACTAAGTATGCATGAAATTTAAATGAAAAATCACGAAAGAAGAAAAATATAATAAAATATACAGAAGTGTTCAAGAGGAAAGATGATGAAATATAATAAAATATATACATATATGGGGGTAGATAAATCTCACCTGGAACTAGCAAATTCATTGAGCTTTCCCCTTGGGGAGAAGATTATGAGTGCCACCTCAGCATCACAAAGAACTGAGAGCTCAAAGGCCTTCTTCAGAAGCCCATTTCGCCTTTTGGAAAAGGTTACCTGACGGCTTGTGGGGTTCTCAATGCGCCTCATCTGAGTCTTTCCTCTCACCATTGTCTAGCTTGGACTCTTGATCAGCCAAAACCCTTTTGATAACAATAATGAAAGAAGATATTATGAAATATTTTCCATATAAAAATAAAAAATTTATAAAAATATAAATCTAATAATAAAAGTACTTTGAATGAAATTATCATATATTATTAAGAGGAAACAAAACCTACCCAGATATGCAAAACCAAAACCCTGAACGTTCCTTTGTGCGAAAGACAGAAGGAAAATAGAAAGAATGGAACTTGATCAGGTATGAGTGTGACTCAGTAGATAGCTAAAGCTATATAAATTAAGATCTTATTCCCTGAATTCAAAACTTGGTTCTTGAGAAAACCAATATGATATGAGCTTATGAATAAAAAGAAAAATGAGAGAAAGACGAGATCAATTAATTGGGAAAAAAGAAAGGAAGTCTTACCAAATTGGCAAAAAAAAGAAAGATACCCAGATAGCCTTTTGAAGAGAAAAGCCTATATACGGATGTTGAAAAGAAAGACGACTCAGAAGAAACCTGTAGTTATCTGAGGAAGGAGTAGGGAAAGAAACTATAGATATTATACTAGATATTATATCACCAGCTGCGAGTTTCTGATTGAAGGATCAAAGAACACCACATAGACAAATACAGAACCAAATCTTGTTCAGCTTTAAATATGCTAAAAATGGAAAGATCTAGTTTTTGAGGAAGTCACCACGAATTTTACCAAATAGGAAAAAAATTAAAAATAAAAGACCCAGAAAAGAGATATATTAAACAATGAACAGAGGTGAGAAAGATGCCATACAAGAAAAGAGAGCGAAATCGAGAGAGAGAGAGAGTGTGTGTGTTTAGTGGAAGATTTATGAGGCATAAAACAAAACAATCCTCATTTAGAAAATTGAATAAGAAGGAAAAAAAAAATGAAAGAGATTAGAAAAATTGATTGACTTTGTCAAAAAACCTACCTTTTTTCCTTGTCTTTGTTGTGTTGTGTATCATCACTCACTCACTCAACTTTCTTCTATTCTCTCTACTCTACTCTTACTGGTTGATTTCCTCAAACCCCACCTAGAAAAAAGTAGCAAATATTTTGTTATTGTTACTATAGTAAGATTGTTATTTTAAATAAGGAGTAGAAAAAGAAAACCTCGTCCTTTTTTTTTTTTTTTTTGCTTGTTTTGGAATAAAACCCAAAATCCGTACAAAGTTACAAACAATGATTTAAAAATATTTGTATATATCAAATAAAGCAATATATTAATAAATAGAAAAGCGAATGAAAAAACAAAAAAGGGTATGTGGTGACTGTTTTGGGTGCCGCTTTTATTCCGGTCTTTAATCCTTTGTAACTTTATGAATGTTAATTTCTATGGATAATTATCATGCGTATTGTCCAAAAATCAAAATAAAAAAATAGAAAGAAGAAAAGAAAATTCAAAAGTAGCACGAGAGAGAGAGAGAGAGAAGTGAGTCGTGAGGAAAAGACTGACATTGGGAAATTCCGTACAAACGATTGGAATGCGTCAACATCGTCCGTACAATATCGTACACGACGAACCAATAAGGTGCTGAAAACACACTGCGTCTGTTATCATTAAATCTTTTGTCCTGAGAATTGGGTGGTGCAGATCCAGACACATCTTGTCTATGAGGCGCGTCACATACACACCTCTTTATTTTTTTTTTTTTTATTTCTTTGAATTCTTTTGTATTGTACTAATTTACTTTTTTGTGTTTTTTTGTTACTGTTATTACTATTATTGGTTGGTTCGTAGGTCGTGCTTATTTTATGGTCTTCCAAAGGTTTCAAATTCTATCCGAATTAATGTACATGCGATTCTCATGACCTTTGAGTTCATTTTCATTTTGGTCCATCAGTTTATATTACATCTTGAAAGTCTTAAGTCCTCCCGACAATATTTCACTAATGATTTCTATCAAAATTAGTGATGGGAAATTCACAAAAAGAGGGAAACAAAACAACATTTTAAACCAAAATTGAGGACTATACACTATACAAATGAAAAGTTCAAAAAATTTAAACAAACAAAAATGAAATTCAAAAGTTTAGGCTTGCATACGCTTAATTATCTCATGCAATCTAGTAGTGTATAATTACTTTAGTTTGATAAGGGTTGACTTCTTTTTGTTTTTTTTTTTTTTTCCTTCGTTTTTAAGTTAAAGGTTTATACTCACACTAGTGAATGGGGCCTTATAGTAGAATATGAAATACTTACAATTAGTGTACCTAAAAAAAAAAAAAAAGACAACTTTGTTGGGTAAATCTTAATAATGCATATACACTTTTTTTTTCCCCCCTTCAATTATCTCAGTGTGTAAGGGGTCCATTAATTTGAACCGGTATGACCTATTGGCACCCTAGCAATTATGCAAATCTGGCACAAGCTATGTAAGCTCGGACAAGGTAGTTAAAACAATCGATAACAATTATTATCTACACCAAATTAAATTAATGAGGTATGTATCCCTCAGCACGCATTGTCTTGATTCCTTCCTCGTTGGAGGAAAAAGGAATATTTTTCACTTTTATATACATTATGCAGGGAAAATTACATAAACCACATCTGAATTTTTATGGAATTTTGCTAAAAGAAAAAAAAAACAATCTTATACTTGAAAAGAATTATTAAATCATTAGTCATCAGTTTTACGAGAAATGCTATGTTATATGTCAGTTTCACAGGAAGAATTAATACATTAAGTTCTACCTAAAGTGTTATTCTATCTCTTTATAAAGAAAAAAAAAACAAAAAAAACAAATGCATCGTACAGTGTTTAGCACCTTAAGGTGTCTCGTAACATTATTACGTCTGTAGCAGATTAGTTCACATCCTTGTATTTTGCATTTGTGCCTCTGATGTTAGAGAACATTGACATTTGGTTCCCAATGCCTAGATTCCACCGGTAGTCAAGTAGTAAGGTGATATTTGGTTGAGGTGAATGAGCTTAGGAATGGAATCGTAATTTCTAGAAAGGCTCATTCAAATGTTTAGTTTGATTTTGAAAAGAGTAAAACTCATTCTTGCAATTATAATTCGGCTATATAGTTGAAACGTCTTTCTTAATATAAATGGGTTAAAAGGTCTTTTCATTCTAGCCCACAATTCAAGTGCCCTAAATTACCCTAACCTAAATTAGTTATATCAAGTATGTATAATTACGTTGTATTAATAATTATACAAAAATACTAATTTTTCATAAAATAAAAAAAATATTTTTATTTAAAATAATTATAAAATTCTCAAAATATTATTACATGATTTCTGAAAATGATACTTTCTGAAATTCTGTATAAAATATCAAACCATACGCAGTTTGATGTATTATATTTTTTTTAAAATCTTGAATAGCGCATCAAACTATATATAGTATGATATATTATTTTCTGAATCCTGTATAACATATCAAACTATATACAATTTGATATGTTATTTTCTGAAATCTTGTATAACACATCAAACTACAGTTTGATATGTTATTTTCTGAAATCATGTACTCCCAAGCACAACTCTACGAAGAAAGAAATCTCAATGAATTATAAAATATCCAACATACTCTCATGTTGTATTATTAATCAAGTAGTACCACTTCATACTCATATACTATATATAAATATATATTTTTACTATAATTTATAATTTAAAAAAAAAAAGAACAAATTTGATATATATGTCGTTAAAATTTTTATTTTTTTTAAAAAATAACTTTCTAATGCAAAAAAATATATAAATAAATAAATAAATCAATTTTTATACTAATTTTCTAATAATAAGAATATTTTTATCTATATAATGTTAATTCTATTCTATTTCATGTTAAACCAAACATAATAATCTCTATTCAGACATTAATTCTAATATTCAATCAAATAACTCAATCGATTTTCTTTTCCATACTATTCATACTCTTATTCCATTCTTATTCTTTTCTCTTTTGTTTAGCAATCAAATGCCACCTAAATGATTTGATTTGCATGGTTGGTCCCTAGCTTTTTATTTTCTTGCAAACTTATCTCCAACTTTTCTTCCTTTTGGCATTTTAATCCTCGTTTTTATTATGAAGGTTCAGTTTTATTTTTTTTTATTCGTTTTCTTTTTCCTTTTTAGGGAGAAATAAAAGGAGTGAAAATCATTAAAAAAAATAGAGATATGTCCAAGTCAAGAAGGAAAATAAGAGGTGTGATGTTAATGTGCAATATAATATATATTTTTGATAATTAAAGAGCCAGCAAAACAATAATGATTTTACCAAAAGAATATATAGGTCAAAACATAAAGTAATTCTAAGATATAAAAAAATAAACAAATTCATTATTTCTTTGTGATTAAATTCTTTTTTTTTTCATGGGCACTTAAATAGCAAAAAAGAAATAACTTGATGATGAATATTCCAAAACAAATAAGGGTCGGGAACCATCATGAAAACGAGTTTGGAATATCTTAAAATAAAAAACAATTGACTAACGGTGGAATTGGACGGGAAGGGACCAAAATGCGTTAGTTCTATAATGTTGTAGTCATAAATGCCATATAAATATATAGAGAGAGAGAGATATGGGTTGAGATCTAGTATGCCAAAGCGACATATAAGGTTTTGAGGTAATGGTGCATATAAGCCTTTGGAAAATTACAATCCAATTCTCAATTTTTGGATTTATTTCAAATTTTAACATGTCAATCCAACTGAAAAATTCAAGCAAACTAACTAAACCTATAAATTTACCAAATACAATATATATTTTTCAATCTAAAGTAGCCAAACATGACGCAAATTATTGCATCTTGTCCTGTTTAATCATAATTTTCTAGGTTTAAATTTGTTTACTTAAGTTTTTCAATGTTTATGAAATAGTAATTTCTATTTTTGGCTTTTTAATTTTGTGTGAACCATAGAATAAATAAATCAAAATCCAAATTTGTATAAATACAACTTTCTATTAAAAAAAAACCCTAGGGATAGTTTATGAAGTTTTCTCTATTACAAGTAATGAATACTCATTGAATGTTTAATGTTTTTATATATCTAACTGCCTCAACAGTCATTAAGTAAGATTTTCATAATATATTGGACTGATGAAATTAAAGTAACAGAAATACGAACATGCAAAAACACTATTTACCTTTATATCACAAAGTGACAATTCTTATCTTGTTATTGAATCTGCCAACCCAAAAAAAAAAAAAAAAAAGTTATTTTCTCCTTATTATTGAGATTTGCCTATATGCATATATATACATATATATATATATATATATATTTATTATTTGCTCTGGACAGTGAACACTGCACAGCTTCTGGTGGTTGCCAACTATTGATGATTACCGTGCTGTTTATGTGCATTTTTTGTCATGTCGTTTTTGTACATTTAAAGACTATTGAATCAAAAAAGCACCTCCCACTGGGCTCACTGTGAACAGAACTTGAGAAAGCCATAAGGTATGGAGTGAATGGGACCACAACCACAAGTATGCTAATGCTCCGCATTTTAATTTTAATTTATGTGCCCTTCTTTCATTTTTCTCCAACGTTTATGTCATCCTACGGTCTAGATCTTACCTTGGGAGTCATGTTCATTATTTAAATTGAGGCTCACATCACACCATCTTCCTAGATATTTTTCTTTTTGGCAGTCTAGTGTTGGCACAGTAGCTTTTTGCTACTTACTAGGATTTATTTGTAACTTTTAAAAGTAACATAAAGATAAAGGACTTCCATTTGTCTAGCAGCCGCATCCAATGGTTGTGTTCCTATGTTTTCACACTTGAGCCAATGACACCATATGTTCACCTTTGTTTATCTCAAATATTGTCCCCTTATCACCACTTGTCACCTTGGAGTAATCACAGTCCTGGAATATAAATATAAATATATACATATATGTATATATATATATATATATTCTTATTATCTATTGAAGCAATAATTCCGTTGCTATTTGCTTGTTGGTCTTTCTAAGATGAGCTTACCATACCAATATATATAAAATGGTTTGCTTCCGACTTCTTAACCTTCTAAGCGGTTACAATTAAAACATTATACGTGGTCATTTGTTCTTATAATTTAATTTTTTACAGTGTCAAAATATAGCAGGCTAATTTTATATCATGCCACAATATTATCATACTCCAAATGGAATGGAATGAAAGGAAAAAAAAAAAAAAAGGAATGCTGCATATATCTTGGATATTTCAATCTCATCTTTCTTTCTCTTTTTCTCTTCTTTTATAAATAAATTACCGTATTCCCTAGTTTGACTTTTCTCTTTAAACCTTACTCTTTATCTTTAGGAAGGAAGGGGCAGACGAAAACAACATGTATATTGTCTTAGTCAAGAAGTAAGAGGGAAAAAAAAATCTTTCAAGTGGGTTCTAATTATTAGTCCAAAGAGCTTGTGATTAAGTGGGTTTTGAGATTTATTCTCTGGTACAATTATTATATCCCCACACGATGTGATTAATTTATCTACTTGGCCGTTTCTCTATTACCATATTTCTATCAATATCCAAGACATGTTTGTTAATCGAAAGGAAAGTACAAAGATTATTTTCCTTTTCATTCATTTATAAATTTACTTTTCTGGTCTCCATATAATTAGAAATTGGAAAACGAAAATCCAATTTGACTTTATTCTTGTAATCTCATTTAGATAAAAATACAAATTACTTATACGCCCTTATTTTACTTTTAAGACAACTCTAAATGTCCCCTCACTAAAAATATTGTATGTGCAACATTGGTAATTTGATCGTTATTTGATTCGTAGTATTCCGAAATTTCTAAATTGTAAATAAATATGAACTAAGAAAGATTCCAAGTCCTTATAGGCATGTAAACACAAGAAGGAAATTCAGCAAAAAAAAAAAAAAAAAAAAAAAAAAGGAAATCCATTCTCTTGTTGTCTCTCATTCATTTCCAAACTATTCCAATATGGCTCTTGCATCTTTAATATATTAGTAAACAAGTCATCAACGTTTTTTTCCTCCGTTTTAGCTTTTTACAACAACCGGCCATATTTTAGGATGTTTTTCTGATGCAGTAAAGGAAAATATCTAATTTTGGTGTTTTAATACGTATCTAACCAACAAATTAATGCCACATCAATTAAAACATCTGAAATATCTGATTAATTATTTTAAAAAAAAACTATATTATTTTCATTTAAGTTTTCGATATGATTGTGAAGTCATTAGTAAATTAGAGATGAATTAGAACAAAAAATTGGACGTGGGATTTGGATTCATAGTAATATCCATGCAATTACATAAGATGGGAATTTTGTGATCAGACGTGATGATACATTATATTTAGCCACCACTCAATTTTATTTTTCTTTTAAAAACACTTAATTATTTACTTATAATTATAGTTTTTTACCCTGAATTATACACTAAGCTCCCAATTAAAAATAGATAAAACATAAAATAGTTCTCACAAAGTAGACAAAATATAATTTTAACCTTTACTAAACGATAATGTTGCCTCTATCCTTGTTTGTGATAGAGCTTTTTTTTTTTTTTAATGTATCGGTAAAGATTTATCTTTCTAAACTATCGGATCAAGTTTGATAGATAGAAATCATTTCTAAAAAATTATAAAAAGAAAGACCCCACAAACCGTTAGATTTAGCTCTATTGATAAATATAGAGAAATTTATACTTAAGGAGTCTACTATGAAAAAATTAAGGGACTCACCTATACATTATTAAAAATAAACTTGTTTAAGCCAATAAAAAATGTTCTACGCCCATTAACATGAAGCTCAATAAGTTAGAGTTAGCCAAAGTATAAAGCTCATAAAAGAAGAAGTCTAAGTCCAAATTGAAGAAGCCTTCCACCTAAAATCTTCTAGTGTTAGCTAGATATTAGTTTTTTACATGTGAATCATTTGATTACTTAGATTAGTATTAGAAGTGTGTAAAAGAAAATATGTGTGGCTTAAGAATTTTGTATTTGTTTATTTATGTGGTTCTTATTATTTCTCATATAGTATATATACTCATCCCTATTTGAGTTTTAAGCATCAAGTAAGAAGTAAAGCTTCTAAGAGTGAAGAGAAGAGAGAAAAAAGCATAACTTCTATTGAGTGAGTGAGCTTAAAGAGTGAAGTTGAGAATTTTCTCTTGTAATAATATTTGAGTGAGTAATAAAGCTTATTTTATTTCCGACAAAGTAGTATCAGAGAGAGGTTGTGAGTTCTCTTGAAATTATAAGTATGCTCTGTGGTTACAGATTTGTTTGATATTCCATATTAGAAAAGAATTCTTGAGATTCAGAGCATTATTCATTTATTCCAAACATAATACTATTACATATCAATTGAAGAGCTCAACGAGACGAAGACACTGCCGCAAAAATCAGCCCAATCAGAGTTTGAACTAGTCGTCGGAAATTTGTCGCCATAACTGAGTCAACTCACTGAGTTAAGCCGAGTTAGAGCCGTTTAACCAAGCTGTCAGGGTCATTTGACCAAGCCATCAGAGCCGTTTGACCGCACCATTGACTGTACTGTCAAAGTCATTGCCCACGCCGTTGACTAATGTTAACCGAGTGGTTGACTTTGATATTTGACTTTAACCAAGTCGATATACGAGTCAACCTTATGGGTTTTCGACATTTTGGATCCATCCGTGTAGTCGAAATTTCTAAAAGCTCACTTTGTTAAGAATTATGGCTACTGATAGTTCAGCATCTTTTCAAGTTCTACCACTTCAAGGTAGTAATTTTGATAATTGGACTATCAAAATGAAAATCCTCCTTGGAGTACATGATGTTTAGGAAATAGTGGAGAAAGGCTATGAAGAGCCAAGGGATGAGGCAACATTATCCTCAACACAAAAGGATAGTTTAAAATATTCAAGAAAGAGAGACAAAAAAGCTCTCTTCCTCATCTACCAAGCCTTAGATGACGATGAGTTTGAGAGAATCTCAAGTGCAATCTCTGCTAAGAAAACATGGAAGAAACTTCAAATTTCATATAAGGGAGAAAAAAAAGGTTAAAAAGGTCTGTCTTTAGACTCTAAGAGGAGAGTTTAATTTACTATATATGACGGAGACTGAGTCAGTTTCTGACTACTTTTCAAGAGTTTTAGCCATTTCGAATCAAATGAAGAGAAATGGAGAGAAACTTGAAAATTTTATAATCATAGAACAGATTCTTTGATCGTTAGATCCAAAGTTCGAGAATATTATTACCGTCATCGAAAAAACTAAAGATTTGAGAGCCATGATGATAGAACATTTCTTGAGTTCTTTATAAGCTCACGAGGAAAAGAAAAAGAAGAAGCCAAATTTCAAGGAGCAACTTTTTAAGACACAACTCACAGAGAGAGAAAATAGCCAATGTAGTGAAAGAAGTCAACGTGGTCATGGTAGAGGACATGCCCGAGGACAAGGATATGGTACAAGTCGAAGTCGTGGACGAGGTTGAAATTCCAACAATAACCACAATTATCATATCAGCAATTTCGAAAGAGGAGAAAGTTCTACAAGAGATCATGGTAGAGGTCGAATGAACTCGAGGTATGAGAAATCTTAAGTTGAATATTTCAATTGTCATAAGTTTGGCCATTATGCTAGAGAATGTAGAGTACCCAATAGCAGAATTAAGGAGAAAGTCAATTACATTGAAGAGAAAAGAGAAAAAAATGGCACTGTACTACTAGCATATAACGACAACAATAGAGGATAAGACAACATATGGTATCTTAACACCAGTGCTAGCAATCATATGTGTGGGCATCGATCAATGTTCGTGAGACATGATGAATCAATCAGAGTGAGTATTTCTTTCAGTGATGAAGTAGCAGTAAAAGGAAAAGATAAAATTCTTATTCACTTGAAAAATGAGGGACATCAATTTATTTCAAATGTTTATTATGTACCCACAATGAAAACAAACATTTTGAGTTTGAGACAACTTTTAGAGAAAGACTATGATACTTACTTGAAAGATTATAGTTTTTCTATAAGAGATAATAACATGAACTTGACTGCCAATGTGTCTATGTCAAGAAATAGAATGTTCTTGTTGAACATTCAAAATGATATGGCAAAGTATCTCAAAGCATGTTACAATGATTCATCATGGCTATGACATTTGAGATTCGGGTATTTCAACTTTGGAGCACTAGAGCTATTATCTAAGAAAGAGTTGGTGAGAGGCTTACCATGTATCAATCATCCTGATCAGCTTTGTAAAGGATACTTACTCAGGAAGTAATTTAGGAAAAGCTTTCCAAAAGAGTCGAATTCAAGAGCCCAGAAGCTACTAGAGCTCGTGCATACAGATGTGTGCGATTCTATCAAACCAAGTTCTTTCAGCTAGAGCAATTACTTCTTGCTCTTTATTAACGATTTCTTAAGAAAGACTTGGGTTTATTTCTTGAAGCAAAAATAAAAAATCTTTAAAGTTTTCAAGAAGTTCAAGACTGCCGTAGAGAAAGAAATCGGACTTCAGATCAAAGCCATGAGATCTGATAGAGGAGGAGAATTCACTTCAAAAGAGTTCCAAGAATTCTATGAAGCAAATAGAATTCGATGACCTTTAACCATTCCAAGATCCCCTCAACAGAATAGTGTGGTAGAAAGGAAGAACCGAACCATCCATAACATGGCTCGAAGCATGCTGAAAAGTAAGAGATTACCCAAAGAGTTTTGGGCAGAAGCTGTTACATGTGCGATTTACTTGTCCAATCGATCTTCAATAAGAAGTATGTAGGGAAAGACACCAAAAGAAGCATGGAGCGGAAAGAAGCCTGGGATCTCCCACTTGAGAGTCTTTGGAAGCATAGCTCATATGCATGTGCTAGATGAACATAAAACCATGCTTAATGATAAAAGTAAGAAGTTCATTTTCATCGGCTATGATATCAACTCCAAAGGATAAAAGTTATACAATCCTAACAATGGAAAAGTAATCATCAACTAAGATGTAATATTCGATGAAGAAGGTGAGTGGGACTTTGGTTCTCAAATAAATGATTATAATTTCTTTCCACAATTTGAAGATGAAGAAATATTAGTAGGGCAAGCAAGAGAAGTCCATCAAGAGGCTATTACTCTATCTTCCTCACCAACATCATCCACTCATGAAGATTCACCTCCATCTTTCTTAATTGAGAGGCATGAAGAATGTATAAGAAGTCTTGAAGATCTATATGAGGTGACCGATAGACTCAAAAACCTCACTCTATTTTGCCCATTTGCTGATTGTGAAATGGTGAACTTCTAAGAGGCTGTACAAGATGAAAAGTAGAGGAATACAATGGATGAAGAAGTCAAAGCCATAGAGAAGAATGATATTTGGGAACTATCCACTCCTCCCAAAGGTCATAAAGTAATCAGTATAAAATAGGTGTACAAGGTGAAGAAGAATGCCAATGGAGAGGTAGAAAGATACAAAGTAAGACTAGTCACGAAAGGCTATAGTCAAAGAACCGGTACTGACTACGACTAAGTATTCGCTCCTGTTACACAAGTGGAAACTATAAGACTAATTATTTCTCTTGATGCTCAAAACAAATGGAAGATTCATCAAATAGATGTAAAGTCTGCATTTTTTAATGGAGTTCTTGAAGAAGAAGTCTATATTGAACAACTATTGGATTATAAGGTGAAAGAGCATGAAGATAAGATTAGCTGAAGAACGCTCTTTACGGTTTAAAGCAAGTACCAAGAGCATGGAATAGTCGAATTAACAAATATTTCTAAGAGAATGGATTCATTAAGTGCCTTTATGAACATGTTTTCTATGTTAAAACTAAAGATGGAGACATTCTGGTCGTATACTTGTACGTGGATGATCTCATATTCACTAAAAGTAATCCAATGATATTTGACAAATTCAAGAGACTAATGACACATAAGTTTGAAATGACAGACATCAAACTTATGACATACTACCTAGACATAGAAGTCAAGCAAATGGAAGAAGGCATCTTTATCTCTTAAGAAAGCTATACAAAAAAGATCCTGAAGAAGCTCAATATGGATGATTACAAGCTAATAAGTACACTAGTGGAGTGTAGAAAAAAATTATTCAAAGATGATGAAGCAAAAAAGGTGGATCCAACACTCTTCAAAAGCCTTGTTGGATGCCTTCAGTACTTGACATGTACTTAACGTGGTTCATCCAATTTAGGCTACGTCCACGGATAAGGCTGTGAAGAATTTCATTATGAAAAGGAGATTACAACTCACTTTTCTCTAAATGCAAAGAAAGAACAAATGAACATCTCTCTCTCTCTTAAAATAGGAGAAAATACTCTCTCTAAACAATTTAGGAGAAAACAAGTGGGATACTAAGAGGAATTCCTAGACATGAATTCTCTCTTGAAAAGGAAGAAGATTTAGAATGGGATGCAAAACAAGTGATGAAGTCCTCCGTATTTATAGAACTTGAAAGGTGGTGTAAACACCATCTTTTACTATTGCTATTACGGCTGCTTTTTTCACTATTGCTATTGCGGCTGCTCTTTTTACTATTCCTATTACGGCTGCCCTTTTTACTATTCCTATTGCGGCTGCCTTTTTTTACTGTTCTTATTGTGGCTGGTTGGTGAGCTGCAATTGTTGATTTGTTCAACATTCTCCCACTTGAAGACTTGATTTTAATCATGTCTTCACACTTGATAAATCTCTCTTTTCTTTCCTTGTCAATTCTTCATTATGCTTATATTTCTGCTAGACCATATAAGGATCTACACCATTGGAACTTGTTAGTGTTGATTGGTTTGGTTAAAGCATCTACTAGGTTCTCCTTTGTGTGAATCTTCTTCAAGTCCATACTTCTGTCTTCTACTACTTCTCAAACAAAGTGATATTGAATACCAATGTACTTTGTCCTGGAATAAAAGGCTGGATTCCTTGCAATGTGCAAGGTACTCTGACTGTCACAAAATAGAGGAATCTTTTCTTGTTTGTTCCCGAGCTCCTCTAATATCCTTTGAATAAAAATAGTCTCTTTATAAGCTTGTGTAGCCGCCATGTATTCTGCTTCTATTGTAGATAAAGCTACAACAGTTTGTAGTTTTGAAACCCAGCTTACAGCTCCTTCTGCAAGAGTAAACACATAGCCTATAGTAGATTTTCGTTTGTCAAGATCACCCGCAAAATCTGAATCAACATATCCTTTGACAGTAAATTCTGATCCTCCATAACATAATGCAGCATCTGAGGTTCCTTTGATGTATCTCAGAATTCTCTTCACAGCATTCCAATGCTCTCCACCAAGATTCGCCATATATCGACTAACTGCTCCCATTACTTGTGCAATGTCTGGTCTTGTACATATCATAGTGAACATTAGGCTTTCCACTACTGATGTATATGGTACTCGAGACATCTCCATCCTCTCTGCTTCATTGCTAGGACATATCCCAGAGGATAACTTGAAGTTAACAGGAAGTGGGGTAGAAATCGACTTACAATCTTGCATATTGAAGCGGCGCAAGATTTTTTTCAAATAATTCTTCTGAGAAAGCCGAATCTTCCTGTTACCTCTGTCTCGATGAATTTGCATCCTTAGAATCTTGTTTGCTGGTCCCAAGTCCTTTATCAAATTCCCTAGCTAACTGTGCCTTCAATTCTTGGATTCTGCCTTTGTTGGGGCCCGCTACCAACATGTCATCCACGTACAATAATAAGATAATGAAGTCACTATCTTCATCAAACCTCCTGAAGTATGTGCAGTGGTCTGAACTGAGTCTGTTGTACCTAAGGCTTATGATGAAGGAATCAAATCTCTTATACCAACACCTCGGCGCCTGTTTGAGACCGTATAGAGATTTGTTCAACCTGCAAACCAAGTTCTCCTTGCTTGTTTCAGCAAAACTTTCTGGTTGGAGCATATAAATCTCTTCTTCAAGTTTTCCATGAAGAAAAGCAGTTTTCATATCTAGCTGCTCTAGATGTAGGACAAACGTAGCACATATCGCCAGAACCATTCTAACTGTTGTCAGTCGAACTACAGGTGAAAATATATCGTTGAAGACAATACATTCTTTCTGAACGTATCCTTTTACCACCAATCTCGCACGATACTGCTCCACTTGATCATTGCTATCACGCTTGATCTTATAGACCCATTTGTTGCCAATAGTCTTCCTTATTTGTGGTAGCGAAACAAGATCCCATGTTTTGTTCTTGTGAAGGGCTTCAATCTCTTCTTGCATTGCTGTCATTTATAGGGATACATCCGGGCTTATGGTAGCCTCATGAAAAGTTGTTGGCTCTCCATCCTCTGTTAGAAGACAGTATGTAATATTGCTCTCAGTGATATAATCCGAGTGCCATGCCGGTGTTCTTCTCTCACGAGTTGATTGACGAATTTCAAAAGCCTCTTCCTTGACTGGTTCTTCTACTTCGTGCTCTGATGCTATTTCAGAAAAATTTGAATCTTCAGTATTCTTTTCTACCTGAACTGTAGTAGTTTTTGGTCTACTATTATCTCCCTTCTCTTGCAGTTTGTTCTCTGCAAAGATCATATCTCTGCTGATGATAACCTTATGGGCGGTGGGATCCTATAAGCGATATCCCTTGACTCCATCAATATATCCCAAGAGTACACACATTCTGGACTTTGAATCCAGTTTTGTGATTTCTTGAACGTTGTACATCACGTACACAGGATATCCAAACATATGTAAGCGAGAATAATCAGCTGGCTTATGAGTCCACATCTCCATCAGTGTCTTCAGATCAATCGTTGTTGATGGAGATCGATTGATCACATAACAGGCAATTTTGACTGCTTCTACCCAGAATGTCTTGGGTAGACCTACAGCTTTCAACATTGCTCTTGTTCTTTCCAACAAGGTTCTGTTCATCCACTCTGCCACTCCATGTCATTGAGGAGTGTACGCCACTGTGAACTGCCTCTTGATACCTTCTTGTTGACAGAAATTATCAAATTCATCGCTTGCACATTCTCCTCCATTGTCCATCCTTAAATACTTGATCTTTTCTCCAGATTCAAGCTCTATCCTTGCTTTGAATATTTTGAAGACTAAAAACATATATGTCTTTCTCTTGATACGATACACCCAACATCTCTTGGAGTGATCATCAATAAAAGATACAAAGTATCTAGCTCCTCCTAGGGACATTACCGGTGCTTGCAGGGACATTACCGGTGCTTGCCAAACATCAGAGTGAACCAAGTCGAGAACTTTTTTGCTTCTAGAACTGGATGTGCTAAACTTTAATCTATGCTACTTGCTTATGACATAATGCTCACAAAAGGGTAAAGATACCTTTGTGAGACCAAGAAGCAACCTCCGTTCAGAGAGAATCTTTAAGCTTCGTTCTGACATATGTCCAAGCTTACGATGCCACATCATCGTTGATTCTTCTCCAGAATTTGTTGAAGCAACTGATGCCTCTGCCTCTGCTTCCATCAATGTATCTTCTTTAAGCATGTATAGATTCACTACAATTTTCTCCGCCTTTATTATTATAAGCGTGCCCTTCATAATTTTTATGATCCCATTCTCGACACAAGTTTTGCAACCAAGGTTATCTAATTGTCCCAAAGACAATAGATTTTTCTTCAGGCCCTTCACATGTCGCACCTCTTGAATAGTACGAATAGTGCCATCATACATCTTTATCTTGATAGTACCAATCCCAGTGATCTCTAAGGCATGATCGTTACCCATGAATACAGATCCTCCAGAGACAAGTTTATATGTGTGAAACTATTCTCTGTGAGAAGTCATGTGCCATGTTGCTCCCAAATCCACTAACCAAACATCAGTGAGCTACCATCTGTCCTTAGAAATTGTTGCTGCTTCACTATACAGCATTTCTCCATCATCTGAAGGATTTGCAACATTCCCCTGAGCATTTGATGACTCGGAGTCCTTCCCTCGGTAATCTCTATTCTTCTTGAGTTGCCAACACTCCCTTTTGACGTGCCCTTTCTTGTCACAGTGATAATACTTGACATTCTTCTTACTTCTTGACTTTGATCTACCATGACTCTGACTCTCACTGGGGCCACGTTCCGTTGATCTCCCTCTCATTGTCAAAGCCTCTACTTGCTGTAAACTTGTTAATCTGTCTTCCTTGTTCTTACGCCGATTTTCTTCTTCAAGAACAACAGTTGTAAGATCGTTGAAAACTAGAGTTGTGGTATTGCTGCTCACATTTATGATGAGTTGATCATACGAATCAGGTAGACTCTGAAATAAGATTTCTGCACGTTCATTATCCTTTATTTTATGCTCTATTATTGTGAGCTATAAGAAAGAGTGTTGAGGGTGTTGATGTGGTCGGTCACCGTTGTTAATTCTGCCATCCAAAGGGTATAAAGCCTTCTCTTCAAGAAAATTTTATTGTGAAGCGACTTGACCTGATACAACTTTATCACTGTATCCCATATCTCCTTAGCTGACTTCTTCTCCTCAATGTTCGATAAGACTCCATCTGCTAGCGCCAGATATAAGTTAGTGATAGCATTGCTATCCATCTCGTCCCACCTTTTATCATCAATAATCTCAGCAGGCCTTTCCCTAATTACTGCTAGGCAATTATCTTTTCTCAAAATTGCCTTTATCTTCATTTTCCTCAAAGAGAAATTGCTCCTATTAACTTCTCAATATCGAATTTTGCCGCCATTTTTGTTCACCACGATTTGTTCAGTTACCACCGTTTCACTGTATATGAACAGAACTGTATACGTGAATAGTATCGTATACGTGAATAGTCGTATATGTGAACAGTACTCTAACCAATGGCTCTGATACCACTGTTAGGAGATCACTTTGCGGAAGTGATAACACACAACTAAAATACGAGTTGAGAAAATTTAGGTAAAATGAAAAAAAAAAAAAAAAAAGGCACACAAAAGAATTAACGTGGTTCATCCAATTTAGGCTACGTCTATGGATAAGGCTGTGAAGAATTTTACTACGAAAATGAGATTACAACTCACTTCTCTCTAAATACAAGGAAAGAACAAATGAACTGCTCTCTTTCTTGAAATATGAGAAAACACTCTCTCTAAACAATTTAGGAGAAAACAAGTGGGACACTAAGAAGAATTTCTAGGCTTGAATTCTCTTTTAGAAAGGAAGAAGATTTAGAATGGGATGCAAAATAAGTGACGAAACCCTCCGTATTTATAGAACTTCAAAGGTAGTGTGAACACCATCTTTAACTATTACTATTACGGCTGTTTTTTTTACTATTGCTATTACGGCTGTCCTTTTTACTATTCCTATTGTGACTGTCTTTTTTCACTGTTTCTATTGCGGCTAGTTGTGAGCTGCAATTGTTAATTTGTTAAACAGCCTACGTATAATCTGACACTCAGATTCGTGCTACACTATGTACCCTAGCTACCACATTAAACCGTTTAAACTAATTTTATAGTTCTTTTTTGTTTCGACCGTTCGACAAGAACGTAAGTTGTGCAATGACAAGTAGCCAACTTAACACCACAAAAGCATTAATTCTTTGGTATATGCTCGGTTTCTTGTTTCTCATTGGCGTCCAGTGTACATGTGCATTAGTAATTAACGGGGCCAGAGAAAAGTATCAATATCCTTTTAGGCCCTGACTTTAATTATAAAATATCACCCTTATTTGTTTAACAAGTTGCTGCATGCCACGCCATCAATCATCTAACAATTATTAATACAAAAGAACTCTTATAAAAGAATTTAAGGATAATATCAATTCTATATATTATAATTTGATATTTTGTTCAATTTATACCTTATATTTTAGTTATTATCAATGTTTATTTTTAGATTTAAAATCTGTTACAAATTTATACTATGACACTAATTTAGAATAGTTAATTTACTAAGATGATTTAATAAACTTATTCTGATATTAGTTTTTATATAGTTTATTTTTAATTTTTTAAACGGTATTTTTTAAAACAATTTTTTTTAAAAGGATAATCTATAATAGAAGTTTGTGATAACTGCAAAAAAAGACAATGAAGAATGACATTTCTATAATTTTAACTTTATTTTTTTGGTTTCTAAAAAATAATATCTTCACTTTTCAAATCTCTGCAAATCTGTATCTTCTTTGTACAAATTAGATGATTTATGCTAACCGTTTTAAGTTATTTTCAATAGATTTTTTTGTGTCAGTCAGTAGAAATTAGATATTCTCAATTCAAATTTCGTGTTTAGTGAGAAATTTGTTGGTTAATTTATATATAGAAGGCACAAATTTACGCAAATTTAAAATATGAATGTATAATTTG
Organism: Parasponia andersonii; assembly: GCA_002914805.1. NCBI lineage: Eukaryota > Viridiplantae > Streptophyta > Magnoliopsida > Rosales > Cannabaceae > Trema > Trema andersonii. The sequence continues at coordinate 155,030 of JXTB01000420.1, forward strand.
ACACAAGCCAAAAAACATGATTCAATTTGTAAAAATACTATATTTCTGGGTATTTTTTTTCACACATGACCCTAGAAGTTTTATACATCTAAAAGTGAAAACTCTACAGTCTACGATCGATAACTACTGGGCTCTCGGCAAAATACCCCCTTTTTCAAAGTCATTTTAGGAAATATTTTTCTTATTTCTATATGTCCCTTTATTTCTAAAATGTTTTAGTATGAGACAGGATAGTTTACAACGGAAAGCTTTCCCAGTACAATAATTACTCGGGTAGGGCATATATATACAAGTAGTGTTCATGGCTGGCTGCTCAACCGATTTTGTACAATCCATGTATACCATTAATTAAGAGGTACGACATACTCTCTCGATTCATTAACTATGGTTGGGGAAATGACAAGGCTAGCAAGGAAAAGGTTCATGTGTTATACTTCTACCAACTCGGACAATATAGTTTTTATTTCATTCAAATATTAATTATTGCAACTAGGGTTTCTTTAACCACATTTTTCATGGATTGAACACTAGACCCCAAACTTTTTCTTTTTCTTTTTTTTTTCCTAATAGATTTTTAACTATTTGGCTTTTATAATGTTCAAGTTATCTTTCTTTTCTTTTCTGTCTTTTTCTTTTTTTTTTTTGGAAAGAAGTTCAAGTTCTCTTTTAAGTTTTTTTAAATACCAATTGAAAAGCTATCACACACAAGTCATAAGTCAAAACGTATTCAAATACCATTTAAATTTATGTCCTATATGGTTCCAAGTATATAAACATTTCATCTCTGTATTAAGAATTGTTTGGACAATGTAGACTATGTTTAGTAAAAGAGAAATTGTTTGAACAATGTAGACTATGTTTAGTAAAAGAGAGAGAGAGCAGTAAAGGTGACGAAATTAGGAAGAATGAGAAGTGTGAAGGAGGTATAGGAGTGTCATAAACTCTTATGGCATGTTTATTTCGCCATAATCATAATCAGAATAAATAAAAATGAGAATAAAATAGAATAATATGAAAATTATTATTTCTATTATGTTATTTACTTAAAATTAATAGGAAAATAAATTATATTCATTAGAATACTATTTATTTGTATACTTAACCCAGAAAAGGAAACGAGAATAAGTTATATTTACTAAACTGTCTTTTTAAATATATGTATATTTTAAAGTAGATAGATTTTTTGAGGTAAAATTGTATTTTATAATTTTAATAATTAAAAAAGAAGAAATAAGTATTTAAAAATAATCACATTCCTTAGGATATTGGTGAGAGAAATATTCTCATTCTTTTCCTCTAAATTTGTGTAAGCCTCACACATTTCTCCATTTATCATATTTTAGTAAATAATTAAATGGGAATTATTATCTTATATATCATTCTCATTGCTATTTAGTAAATATACCATTTAGTCTTAATTTGTTTGGTACGAAAGATGGAGAGTATGAAGGATACAGAGTGATTATTAACAAAATTATAATATTATCAACTTTATTATTTTTCTAATAATTTTGTTGGAGGATAATTTTGTCTATTTACCCCAACTTTTTGTCACTCCTTTCTCTAATCCTTCCAATGGAGGAAAGATTGATTTTGGTGGGCCAAGGGAAGTCCTGATCCCTTCCTCTTTCCTTTCCCTCTTTTCATCCTTCCAACTAAACATTAGAATTGGCGTCCCTTTCTATTTCTCTCCCTCCACCACTCTCCCTCTTTCCTTCTTCCCTCTTATCAAACATAGCCTAAGAAAGTCCGAAAATTTTGTGCAGTACTTTTCAGCACAAGCCCTATTAAGAGTTTGTTTGATACGCAAAGTGTCAATTAAAAAGAATCTCAATATTATTTTTCCATTTCTATTGAAAAATGACAAAGGAATACAAAAAGAAAAATCAACGAAATATTTTCTTAAAAAATATAGAAAGTTTTAAATATATTAAGACTAAAGTTTTTTTTTTAAAAAAATAACACAAGAATTCCATTCATAGATCAAATAAACGAATTACAAGTGAATATGAGAACCAAATTACAAAATACTCATTAAAGTATACAAACAAGCAAAGAACTCGCTAGTATCTAATAAGGATCACGGAGGAAATACATAACTGAAATAGGGATAATTAGAACTATAGGAGAGATTCTTTTTCGCTCTTTTAAATTACCCCGCAGCTACCAGAGTTATTCTTCCGATTGACACGTAATGGATCTCTTAGAGAAGTCGTTCATTGAAATGATTTAATCTTACAGATATGAACTTCTAAGTTTGAGATCAAAAAGTAATAACAAAAAAATAAAAAAAATAACTCAAAATTACATAAAACTAACAAAAAATCAATAGATATAGATGTAAAGTGACAAATGCCTTCACACATAAGAAAAGATTGTTGGATACATAAAAGAAAAGAAAAAAATCCTACGGAGTGAGATCCTAAAGATAACCTCCTTCGGTAGAGTGGAAATCTATAAAGATAGAAGCTAGAGAGGAATAAGAGAAGAACGGTCAGAGATTTAACGCTTCTTATTTTTTATTGTTTCTTAATTTTCTTTGTTAAAAGATAAGTTTGGGATAACATGTTTTTACTTTATTTATACCTTATAGGCTTAATAGTTATAGAACATGAGACGTACTCTTTCTCTCATTATCAAAATGGAAGATTACTATGTTATTCAAAGTAAAAAATTAAGGTATAATGTAACATACGTAGTAAAAATGTGGGACAGTAATTAAATAGTTAATATTAAAGAGACTATAATTCGAATTTAAATATTACAAAAAAGAAAAGCTAACCTCTTTTTTCCTTAAAGACTTTATCTTTAGTTTTTCGGTAACCCTCGCCACCTTAGAATTCGCCACTAGAGAGATGATATTTTGGATCTCTCTAGAGGAATTTTCTTTTTTCTTTCTTTTTTTTTTTTGTTTCAATAATCCTTTTGGACATAACATGGTAGATGTTACTATAAATCCAAACTTATGTACATTTTGTCTCACCTGATATCGCATATTTTTGTGAATTTGTTCCTTAAAAAAAAAGTTTTTTTTGTGTGAATTTTAGTCATAAAATTCTTCTAAATATAAAGCTTTAAAGTCCAGATTTGAAACGTTTTATATTATCAAATTTTGTTCCTTGCAGAAAGATTCATCATCATATCATCTAGATCTCCAAAGCTTTTAGATGAGCCAGGAAGATATCTATATGAGAAATCCTCCCTAGACATGGGTAAAAATTCACTAATTTATTTAAAATACGCGTATAACACCATTACTTTTGAATAATACGTTTATTAAAGTACGTCAATAAAAGTTGCAAATTTTCTATGAAAGTATTAAATTTTTTTCATCTTATTGATTTAAATGTTTTTTGGTTTATATACTATTTATTAAAAGTTGATTAAGTATTCCCCTCGAGAAAAGAAAGTTAATTAAATATCAAATAATTCAAGATAAAACAGGATATATATATATATATATTTATATAATTATAAGGAGATAGTAGGACCCCGTTTTCTGGTCCCACCGCAAGCCTCTATCTAAAACCGTTGAATTAAGTTATATTATCATGATAAATGAAGATGCACAAAGTATAAAAATATTTGATTTATTAAAAAAAAAAACAAGAAAGAAATAAGATTTTAAGAATATGAAGTCACTTATTAGTCGCGATTCTCATTTATCCGCCTCCTTAATTACTCTAGGATCCAAGCCCTCAAGGCACTTTATCCAACTATTGGTTGTTGCCGTCGTGCGATTTTTTTTTCCCCTGCTCATTTGGGAGTTAGACTATATTTAAGAAGAATTGAGGTCAATCAATATGAATTAGAGAATATATAAAACTGGCCTTCACAAATGTCACGCTAATCTATATCTTCTTTTGGGTTAAATACGCTATTTTTCCAAACAAATAAATTTAACTTAACAACACTCAGTTAATTACCACATTGAGGTTGAAATTACGGATCTATCCCTGATAAGAGAAATCACCTTCTCCCGAATTTAGCTTGGATGAATTATTGTTCTAAAGAAGCTAATGTATGAGAAAAGAATATTATCGAAGAAGAACGCCGCCTGAGAAGAAGATTGACGTCAAAGAAGGAAGAGAGAAAAGAATGTCGCTGCCAGAGACCCCTTCATAAATGCATCAAAACTTAATGGCTATGGTGTTCATATTTTCTTTGGGGTTTTAGTTTTAGTTCTAGTTTTTTTTTTTTTGGAAAAGTACAACCAGTACTATTTTTTAAAAAGTAATACTCGAAATACGACATTCTTAAAATAATTATTTTTCCATACAATATTTAGTAGTATTTTTCTAAATATTTTGGTTACAAAAAATCAACTACATTATTTTCTAAAAATCAGAAACCAAATTAGTTTTTAAACGGAGAAACTAAAAATCAGATCCTAAATATACCAATTTGATTATCGGAAACTAGAAAACAAAAATTATTATTGAAAACTAAAGAAAAATTTACTTGAAATAATTTTGTTACTAGAAACCAGATTCTAATTTGGTTATAAGAAACCAAGAAACAAATTTAGTTACTAAAAACTAATAGAGTTTCTTATAACTAATAACTAGATTCTAAAAAACTAATTTAATTACCAAAAGTAAAAAATAAAGGTTATTGGAAACTAGAGAAAAATATTACTTGAAACTAATTTGATTGTTGAAAACCAGAATCTAGTCATAAACTGAGAAACCAATTTAGTTTTTTGTAACCAAAGTATTTAGAAAAAATGCCACTAAATATCATACATAGAGAAATCATTTTTTTGGAAAGATCTTCTTTTTTAGTAGTATTTTTGGTATTATTTTTGAAAACTTAGATATAAGTATCCAAATTCATTTTTATCGTTACTTTCTTTTGGATTTTTAGTATTTTCTTTTTCATTTTTCTAGAGAAAAAAATAAGGAAGTTATTATTTTTAGTTTAAGGATGTAATAGCGCTAAAATTGAAGCCTTATGGAAAGGTAGTAGAATTTAGAAAATAATAGTATATTGTCAAGTGCATCATAAGTTTTTGTCATAAAAAATATAGAGTAAAGCAACAATTCGGAGTAAAAGTCTCACATAGGGTCGAAAATAAGGCTCTACCATAGCCTCTCATAAAATTATAACAAAGGGATAGGGACAGAGCCAGCTCCAAGACTAGTAGTTGCCTAGGGTCCGTTCAAAGCCAAGGTCGTTTTTAGCCTTGTCCAAGACTAGGTGTTGGGACGATACTCACCAGCTATCCACGTGTCTCTGAACTACCGATGCTGTATCTACCAACTGTCCATGTGTCTTTACTATCCCAGGATGCTTTTGACTTCAGGTTGGACCGGAGAGGCGGGGGTGACTACCTACAAAGACTCTCTGATACTTAAGTCAGATGTTTATCCCTGAGATTGAGTAGCAAAGATCAAGTTTTTCTCGTGTTTATATCTTTTTATATATCTCTCTTTTTTATATGTATATCTATGCCTCTCGTCTACAGGGGGACACATGGCTCATATATATAGTCTTGGAATTGAGAATCTCCTGGTTCTCAACTCTAGGACCGAGTATCTTTTTTCATCATGACTTACTCCAGAAATCACAGACCATGGTTACCATAATTTCCTCTGTATCGCCGTGACCTGCTTTCTGCCGTCCCCTATGACTTGAGCCTAGCGGGGATGAGATTTTGACAAACTGCCGCTCTGTCAGGACAGTTTACCCAATGTGCACACTTATCTAGGATTGCATTAAATACCCTGTCTGGATCTGGAGCAGTGCGCTGCCTCCAGTGATCTTCTTAGCGGAAGACCCTTGAGGCTCCTGACCCCTAGCTATCGAGGTAATAATTAGACTGGGCTGAACCCGTCCAGGGTCTAGGATGGATTCAGCCCTGGCCTCTGACAGCCCACGGGCCCAAATGGTATCATGTGCGACTCACGTGGCTCTTGAGCGGTCTCTCTAGACACGTGTCGGACGGTGTCCCCTTCCAGGGACCAGTTCTGCCACTTAATCGTCCATGTGGTACATGATTTAGGAACAGACTCCACAACTGCCCCTATTTCTCTACTTGATGGATTCGCATCCATCAAGTGGGGAAATCGTGCCGCCGGTCCGCCAATTCAAAGGGTACACATGGCTCTTTACAGTCATTTTTCTGCTACTACAGACTCCAATGCATGCCATCCCGTGTCACAATTTTTTAAATTTTGAAATTCTAGTGCTCTCGTATTCCTTTCACTGTTCTCCGCTAGGGAAGACTTTTCGTCTCCCCCCTATAAAAGCCGTGCTTGTGCTAATTTCTTACTTTACCAAAATTTCTAAGTATTCCAGCTTTCCCAAATCTTAGGGTTTCCGAATCTTCCCTTTCCTAGAACCTTTTGCCCTCTTCGATCGCATCCGAGATAATGGCCCCGAACTATAGTAGGAAACTTCGGCCCGTCACAGATTCCGAGTTGGGCTCATTAAGTAGGCAGCTCTGCTTCCCCGGTGGGGTTACCTTACAAAGGTTCGAGGGCCTGGCAGACTGGTACCTTCACCTCTCTACCCCCGATGGCTCCACCGTCTTGGAGATGAGACACTTGGAGTGGATGCAATTTCCCCTTTCTTCCCTGGTCCACTAGTTTTTCAGCCTAACAGGAATTCACCCAATGCAACTGAACGCCAATGGGGTCATGATCCTAATGGGGCTCTCTGCTCTATCGGTTCTCCTCAACGTGCATATCGACCTGGAGGTGGTCTTTTATGCCTACAAGCTCACCCTCATCTCCAAAAAGAGTTCTTACTCCACTTTCTACCTCCAGCTGCTTCTAGGGCGTCACGTTTTTTGGGGGTTGCCAAAATCGGACAAGTAATGGGATTCCCACTCTAGGCTGTACGCCGTTGGATGGGCGTGGTGCTCTCCCTTGGTGAACGGAGAGTATTTCCAAATTCTCCCATTTTTTCTGCAAGGGAAGGACTAAGTCGTGATTTTTGGGCCTGCATGCACCATGTCCATCTTTACTCATAGTATTTTGTCTTGCGCAGCCTCTGTGGAGGAGAGCAGGTTCGAGCTGCGGCTATCGGCGGGGTGACTCAAGGAGCTGGAGGGAGCCGTTGTCTTCGGATTCTTCGGGGATTGCCGACTCATTCAGGCCGTTCTGAATTCTCAGGTGATGAACATGATGCTGAGGATGGTTTCATTCCTTCTCTTTCTGTTGGACACATGGGCTATTACCAAGCACCTTCAGAGCTAGCTTGATGCCTCGACTCTGAACCGATTTCACCGGGATGAGTAGAGTCGCATCACCATGGCGAGTCGTCAGATCACGGCCTCGAGCCAGCTGGCAGGTCCCAATGACCTGGTGGCGTCGACCAATCACGAGCGGTGAAGCTTGTGACCGACGAGAGGAAGCCACTGCCCCTAAGAGGGTTAGGGGTGAGTTCATTTGCACCCTGAGGCTCCATCAATCAGGTTGTGGCCGCATTCTACTCACGTTGCTTGCTTTTTTAGGTTTGGATGCAGGCTCTTCAGTAGACCCCTCCCCAGCCAAGGGGAGTGCCATTGTGCACAGAGCTCAATCCAAAGTCCCCGCTGGTCGGCATCTAGTGGTGTCCTCTGAGGACGAGGCCGGGGAGCAGGGAGTTGTCACCCTAAGAACGGGCTCAAACAATGACCTGGAGGATCTGATTGCATCCGGGGGTGAAACGCCCATGGTGCCTTCTCCCGAGGTAGGCGGGCCTGCAACTCAGGAGGCACAGGCCATAAAGATCTTATATGGCAGAGGGGCACCCTCGAGCTTGCCAAGGGAATCAGCCGCACCGATTTCCTCTGCCCCTAGCTCTGGTCCGAAGATGGGCACGGGGTCTAGGACTGCCCGCTCCCATGGGGAGAATGCCGAGCTCAGCAGAGAGGCTCCGAGGCTGAAGTCTCGGCTGTCTTCTCCTCCCCCAGTCCCGATAAAGCGGGGTCACGAAGCTGACTCATCCAAGAGGAAGGAAAGCCTGGCAGGGAAGAGAGGTAGAACTGCCTCCTCTTCTAACAACGACGATGATGGGGCAACTCTGATCCTCATGAGGAGGAGGAGGTCTGTGCGCGGCAGCCCGCCTGAGGGCGTTGTTCAAGACAAGACCCAAAAATTACAGCCAAGCGGGTCTCTAAGGGGGGTGGCAGCCAAAGCCATAGAAGTAGCAGCAGTCACCGTGGCTTCTTCTGCTAAGGATGCGCCACCTCCAGTTGTCATCAAAAGTGCACTTGGCGACGCCTTACTTTTTACTGTCCCCACCTCCGCCACTTCGGGAGCGTCGAAAGAAGCTACTAGAGTGTATCCGGTGGAGGGAGAAGGTGTTCTCGTGGTTGGCGGGGTGGAGTCGCATTCCTCAGACGCAAATAACACCCAGGGAGAGGGTCCAGCTACGGAGTTCAAGCTAGAGGCGCTTTCCCTGGAGAACGTTGAGCTCATCGCCGGCCGTAGCATTACACAGATTTGGCTCGTCTAGCCGTCACCTCCATGTTTTTTGGCATCCTTGCTAAACATTTACCCCCCCTTTCTTATATCCTACAGTTAGCCACTGTCCAGTCCTTCTATTCCTCTCGCGTCAAGGAGCTGACCGAGGAGCCAAACGCATATGCTGTGATGGCCAAGCAGAGCGAGGTCACCCTTGCCATGTTGAGGGTGGACTTTGACCTATACCGGAGCCTGGACGAGGCTAGGTTCAGTAGCGTGGTGGCTCACGCTTTGAGCATCGAGAAGACTAGGCATGAGGAGCTGATCACCAAGTTGGCCGACGCCGAGGCTGCCAGGCTGGCCTAAACTGAGCTCAGGGTCAAAGAGTAGGAGCTGTAGAATATAAAGGCAGAGATGTGGCTGGCTTTCATTGCTCACGACAGAGCCATCGACGAGGCTAAAGAGGTGAGGAAATCCGAGGCGAAACCAAGCTAGAGGCCCATTCCCTGCAGCACAGGCTCGACTGGTCCAACGAAGTAATCTGACATCTCTACTTGGATCACAAAAAACTGATGGGAGCTCATTTGGAGTTGTCTCGCAAGCGTGGCGAAGATCTCGCCGATATTAACGCTTTTTTGATCGACTTGTCGCAACGGCAAGCGATGTTAAGGGATAGGCTGGCGGACACAGAGAAGCTAAAGACAAGGTATTAGAGTAGGTGGATATCCTTTCTGCAGAGAGCTACAGGTCTAGTTGGGAGAACAAGAAATTCGAGGGCCACGCAGAGGTGGTAATGCCAGACCAGTTCGATGAGCAGAAGGGTGTCGAGAGGGGCCATTATTTTGTCAGGTACTACATGCAGCAGTTAGGGGATGAGATCATCGTGTACCTTGCTGATGTACTGAAGATGCTCAACGAAGAAAAAGACGGGCCCTCTACATCTGCTTCTATCGCCAGAGAGATTGTCCCTGCTTTCAGTCCGTCTGGGCAAGCCACGAAAGTTCCTAGGGGTCAGCCTGGTCTTGGCGCCTTGACTGGCGAAGGGTCAAGTGCGGTCGTTTTGTCTAGTGCTGATTCCGACCCCAGAATGCTATTCTCTGCCGAAACCGGTCTAAGCATCGAAGCCAGCATCGCTCCCCTCGCGGAGGTAATTAGGGCCTTTTGCTCTTTTGTGTATTTGTAAAGTACTAACTGCGTTGTGTAAAGCTAACCCTTTTTGCAGGCACCTGTTTAAATAATAAAAATGGCGTACTTTTCTCATGTTTGTTCTGTGTTGTTTTCTTTTTGTTACCCGCATTCGTGGTCAAGGTCAGACATTATATACGATGTCATTCCTTTGTTGGCAGTCTGCCTGACTTCTGGGTCTGGCCCAATCATATATGATGTGGGGTTATTAGTGAATTCCCCATATGCTATGACCGACGAGATTAGCTTTAGGGATTGGGATGTGAGTTCCGGCTTGAGGATGTATAACTTCTGTTATGACTTGTCTTAGTAGAGTTTGATCCCGCGTATGGCTAGACTTCTCCGACTCTAAATGGGAACGCGCCAAGGACCAGCTCCAGGGATTGGTCGACAACTGCTTGGACCTGTCACTGCAAAGGATGAGGCCTGGGCTTGGCTCTCACCGGGAGCAAACAGGGTGTTACCACTCCGATGTGTCCTTGCGAGTCCGTCCAAGGCCTGCTTCTCATAAATAGGGACACCGGGTCCGTGTTCGTGTCGACCATGCATCCTGTAATTCAAGTAATAATAAACAAAATTTGGTTGTAATTTCTACCTTCGTGTTTGGTCTTGTCTGGGCCTACTTCCAACGGGTAGGCCTTGTCTCTGTCCACTTTCAATCCATGCATAGCTAAGGCGTTCTCTGGTGAGGGTCTACTTCCAACAGGTAGACCCTGGCCCTGCTTACCTTTGGCTTATGCGTAGCTAAGGTGCTCCCTGGGGAGGGTCTACTTCCAACGGGTAGACCCTGGCCCCGCTTACCTTTAGCTTATGCTTAGCTTAGGTGCTTTCTAGGGAGGGTCTTATCGCTCAATTCTTCTCCATCCTGCAGGTATTCATTGAGGGTCGGTGACAAGTTTTTGTTGCGCGGCCTGTTACCCTTTGTACATCCTCTCGGGTCGTTGGCGAACGACGTGATCCCCACAGTCGATTCTTGATGAGGTATGCTGGCAAGCATTTCGTTGCATAGCTCATTCCTTCTCGTACGTTTTCTCGAGTCGTCAGCAAGCGACGTGATCCCGGTAGTATGATTTTCAATGAAGTCTACTGGCAAGCATTTTATTGCGCAGCTCATTCCTCCTCGTATGTTTTCTCGGGTCGTCGGCAAGCGACATGATCCCCGCAGTACGATTTTTGATGAGGTCTGCTGGCAAGCATTTTATTGTGCAGCTCATTCCTCTTCATACGTTTTCTCGGGTCGTCGGCGAGCGACGTGATCCCCGCAGTACGAATTTTGATGAGGTCTACTGGCAAGCATTTTATTGCGCAGCTCATTCCTCTTCGTACATTTTCTCGGGTCGTCAGCGAGCGACGTGATCCCCGTAGTACAATTTTTGATGAGGTCTGCTAGCAAGCATTTTATTACACAGCTTATTCCTCTTCGTACGTTCTCTCGAGCCATCGGCAAGCATTTTATTACGCGATGTGATTCCTATAGTACGATCTTTATTTGTACGAATAGTGCCAGGGGTCTGTCGCTAGGGGCAGACTCTTTTCCATAGCAATCCAAAGGGTAAGTCCGTGTAGCAAAAGCCTTGACCTGTTTTGGAATTAAGCTACTTAATAATACAAGCATTTACATTCGTCTTACAGTATTTACATATGTCTCACACGTGATACTTCTTCAAATACTGGGCATTCCACGTGTTTGGTAGGCTTTTCCTGGTCTTGAGTTTTTTCAGGACGTATGCACCATTGTCAAGCGCCTTGATCACCTCATATGGCCCGACCCAGTTAGAGTCTAGCTTTGAGGAATTTCCTGTTCTGACCTTCAAGATCCAATCTCCGCCGTTAAACCGACGAGCGTTAACCTTCTTTGTGTAGTAAGTCCTGGCATGCTAGTTATACGAGGCTAGATGGATCAGAGCTACATCCCTTATTTCTTCCAGAAGGTCTGTGTTGCGGCTTAGCTACTGCTTGTTCAGTGAGAAGTCTCTTACCACTTTGGAGCGAAAGGTCGAGAGGCTAATCTCGGTCAGGATTACAGCCTCCGACCCGTAGACCATGGCGAATAGCGTTCTCCCCGTTGATCTCCGCTCCATGGTTCGATGTGCCTACACGACGGCCGGCAACTCTTCTAGCCACCTTCCTTTAGCCTCCTGCAAGTTCTTTTTTTATGTTGCTGAATATGGCCTTGTTTGTTGCCTCTGCTTGGCCGTTCCCCTGAGGGTAGTTTATGGATGAGAAACTGAGCTTTATATCATACAACTCACACAGCTCCTTAAGCTTAGCATTCTGGAACTGCGTGCTATAATCAGCGTGTATCTCTTTCGGGATTCCGTATCGACAGATTATGTTTTTCCAAATGAAGTTAATGGTGTCTGTCCTATTGATAGACGCATAGGCTTTAGCTTCTACCCATTTGGTGAAATAATCGGTGGCCAGCAATACATACCTTCTTCCCTTTGGACTTCTGGGGAGCTCTCCGATGATGTCCAGACCCTATTTAGTGAAGGGCCAAGGAGTTATGTTTGAATGGAGTTCTTCCGCAGGTTGGCGCTTTAAGGGGGCGAACTTCTGGCACTTGTCATATTTCTTGACAAATTGGACCGCCTCGGTCATCATGAATGGCCAGAAGTATCCAGCCGTAAAGGCTTTATGGGCAAAGGCTACGCCTGCCAGAGTAGTTTCCACACGCTCCCTCGTGAATTTCCTCCATCAGCCTCTGCACCTCGATGGGACCTACGTACCTCAGCATTGGTCCCATCATTGATCTGCTATATAGTCGGCCTCTACCATCGAGTATCGGGCAGCCTTCAGTCTGATCGACCTCGCTTTTTGGGGGTCTGCGGGTAGATTTCCTAACACCAGGTACTGGGTGATGGGTCTCATCCAGCCTTCGTCTTCAGAGTCAGTCGCAAACACGTAGTTTGTGGGGGTTTCCAAGGGTCTCTCGCATTTTCGCTATCCAGCAAAATCTCTGTGTGTTCGGTTGTCCCCCTAATTGACGCACTTCTAGCCAGCTCGTCGGCCTTTTGGTTCATCTCCCTAGGTATCTATTCGATATCGAAACTGCTAAAGTAGGCTTTCACCCTCATTATCCTAGAGAAGTACCTATGTAATCTTGGCTCTTTTACTTCGAAGTCTCCCCTGACCTGACCCATGATCAACTACGATTCGGTCTTTACCATAATGTTCTCTACCCTGAAGTGCAGAGCCAGCTCAAGACCCTGTAGCAGTGTCTTGTACTCTGCCTCATTGTTCGTTGCCTGAAACCGAGCCGCAAAGCTTTGTCTACCTTGAGTCCTGATGGGGTCTGCAGGACTATCCTGATACCTGACCCCGAGGCATTGGTGGATCCGTCAGTGTATAGGGTCCAGGCTGAAAGGACATGATCCGGAGAGGTCTGGAGCGGGTCACGTGGCTCATCGAAGGACCAAATTTCCACTAAGAAGTCTGCCATAACTTGCCCTTTCTTTGCCACTCGAGGCTGATACTCGATGTCGTATATCCCCATCTCGATAGCCCATTTGGTCATTCGTCCCGAGAGGTCCAGCTTGGCTAAGATTTATCGGATGGAGAAATCCATATATACCGTAACAGAGTGTGCCTCGAAGTACTGCCTTAGCCTTTTCTTAGCATTGACCAAAGCGAGAACCAATTTATCTGTCATACTGTATCGCGTCTCGGTGTCCAGAAGCGTGCGGATTGCATAAAACATCGGCTTCTGCTTGCTGTCTTCCTCGACGAACAGTACGGCGCTGATCACTACCTCGAACACTGCCAAATAAGTATACAGGTACTACCCTTCTGCTGGGGAAGCCAGGATAGGCAAGTGACTTAAATATAGTTTGAGCTCCGTCAGTACCTTATCCTGCTCCTCCTCCCAGATGACTGTGGGGCTTTTCTTTATGCACTAGAAGAAAAGTTTACATCGTTTAGACATTTTAGAGATGAACCAGCTGAGTGCGGCTATCTTTTCGGTTAATCGCTGGACTTTCCTAATGGTCGAGGGTTCTCTGCACGTCAACGATTGAGGACAACTGGGTCAGGTTAACATCAATGCCCCTTCTGCTCACGATGTGCCCCAGGAACTGGCCAGAGGAAAACCTCGAACGTGCATTTCTTGGGGTTCAGACGCATTCGGTAGTGCCTCAGAATTTGGAAACATTCGTTTAGAAGCCCCAGGTGGCTCGAAGCTTCTTTGCTCTTTACGACCATGTCGTCGACGTAGACTTCCATCATCTTTCCCAGTAGCTCAATGGACATTTTGTTCATGAGCCTCTGGTAGGTCGCCCCCGTGTTCTTTAAGCTGAAAGGCATGCATTTGTAACAATACAGACCTCTCTCCATAATGAATGTCGTGTGAATTTGGTCTTTCTCATATAAGGGGATCTGGTTATACCCAGAGTAGGCATCAAGGAAGCTCATCCTGTCGAATCCCGCCATCGCATCGACCATTTCATCAATCTTCGGCAGGGGGAAGCTGTCTTTTGGGCAGGCCTTGTTCAAATTGGGAAAATCTATGTAGGTCTGGTCAACGCCGTTTTACTTCTTCACCACCACCTGGTTAAAGACCCAGCATGGGTATACACACTCCATGATCAAGCTATTTTCCAGTAGCATCTCGAACTCCTTGTTGATCACCCTGTTTTTCTCCGACGCGAACCTTCGAGGTTTCTGTTTGACCGGAGGAAAGTTGGGGTTTATGTTCAGTCAGTGATAGGTGTGCGCGGGGTCTATTCTGGGCATGTCATCGTGGGACTACGCGAAGACGTCACTGTTCTACTTAAGGAATTCCAACAGGTCACTCTTTTCCTCTTCGGGCAGCAGGGACCCGATCAAGAACATTTTCCCCGGTTCTACTTCTTTCAAAGGGATTGCTACCAGTTCCTCAATCGTGGTTTCTGGCTTGTTAGACTCATCTTCGATCCACTTCATGTACGTTGGCAGGCGGTCCTTTGATTGCTATCTGTCCCCTGTCAAGACATTCGCGCTCGCATCGGTCCCCCTCAAGCCGGTTGAAAAATATTTCCTTGCAGAGGCCTGGTCTCATTTAATATCTATCGTGTAAGTACCATCCTTCGATCAACTTCTCAAGACCTGGTGGAGGGTAGAAGGGACCCCATGTATGGCGTGGATCCACCCTCTTCCTATGATGACGTTGAAGGAGGACTGGCAATCGATGACGACGAAGTCTACATCCAGGCACCTCTCTGCGGCACAGACCTTCAGAGTTATGATGCCCAAAGGGCCGACCTTAGTACTGTTAAAGGCGAACAGTGACTGATAGGTCGGTCTAAGCATGCTCCGATTCAAGCCCATGTTCTCGAACGTGCTGAGGAACAGGACGTCGACGCTACTCCCCCGGTCGACCAAGACCCTTCCGACTAGCGCAGAGTCGATATACAGCTTAATCACCAAGGGTTCATCATGAGGCAAGTGCTTCGTGGCCAAGTCTGGCCGGGTGAAGATGATGGTGGCGGCTGAGGTGTAGCTTTCTCCCATCATCAGGTGGTTCACGGATTGCCCCAAGCCTCTCAGGCGCTTCACCCTCTCTTCGGTTCTTTTCGGGCATTTTTCCTTCTCCTCCTGAATCTAGGTCGGCTCTGGTCTACCTATAAGCATCGGCACTATCCTTAGAGCCGATTCTCCCGACTCGGAGACTTGGGTCTGCTTTCCTTTTTCGGGCCCAGCTGCACCCTCCTTGTGAAACACCCCCTAGTTTAACCATATTGTCATATACAGTCAAACTATGAAGTATTATTCTTTCTTAAACATTACCTTTTGTTTTGATAAAAAGGTGGGCAATTTAAATTTTTTTTTTTTTTTAAAAACTTTCTAGAACTTTAGGACAAAAGAAACTGCATGGCATTTTTTTGTTAAAAGTATCTTTACAAAATGTACAATCAAAAGAGGTTTTCACCAGTCGATTTTGCCATCAGCTGTAATATTTACATTACACCAAAATATCTGAGAACAAAAAATGTCACCCACAGGTCAAGCTCGTCTACATCTGTATGATCATGGCGACAAAAAGGCAAGCTAGGCAACCAGCTAGTCAACACCAAAATATGCCTCCTCATCTGCATCACAAGACTAAAATGAGCTAACGCTCAGTAAGTAAAAACTATGCATG
>JXTB01000420.1:174260-188046 GCA_002914805.1 Parasponia andersonii
GAGGAACACGCTACAAGAGGTAAACCCTAATCTCATCTCTAGGGTTTTATATCTAGATTTGATTTATGTTGTACATGATCCTGTATATGATGCATATGTGTTATATGGTTATGAAAATTGTTTTCATATAAAAATTGTAAAACCTAAATCCGCTATTTTTCTGCTGTATTCATGATATGATCATGTATTTTCCATATCTATATGCATGCATGATTGTCTTAAGTTTTAGGTCAATTTACCAACAAGCAGATCCCTAAAAATGCCCTTGTCTCTGTTCTGGAGGTAGATCACATCTATCGGCATATTGAGCTCGTACTTCAGCAAAGGTTCCTTAAACGTCTTCCTCTTCTTGCCGCTCTCTTGACCGCCTTGGGTTGGGGCTCCCTGCTTCAGAGCCGCCCCCTGGGCTGGCGCAGGCCTCTTTATTCCTTGTGTGGCCGGGGTTTGTGCCGGTGCTGTTATTATCGCGATGGAGGCCTTGGGCACTTTCTGGTGGCTTTCCAGCACCCTAAAGACCCCTTCCAATTTTGCCTAGACATCTGCCATGTCGTACGGTAAATTCAAGAGCAACTGGTCCGGCAGCATTGATCCCAGCTGCAGGCTCCTGACAAACGAGCTCGCGGCTTGGGCCGAATCGACATTGTGCACTAAGGACATTACCTCCAAGAAAAGTGACAAGTATTCTCTTGGAGACTCGTTCACGGATTGCTCCAACCGGTCGAGGTCTGGCATGGTTTTCTGCTGCTTCCGGACACCTGCGTATTATTTTAAGAAAAGTTTACAAAAATCTCCAAACCCGTTTATAGACTTTTTCAGGAGTTGTCTGAACCATAATAGGACTGGCCCCGCCAGGGTGGTGGAGAAGACTTTGTAGGTCATAGCCTCATCCCTGGTCTTCAGGGCCATCTTCTGCTGAAAATGGTATATGTGGTCGAGTGGGTCGATCTTTCCCTCGAACGGTCTGAAGGTCAAGGTTGTGAAGTCTTTCGACTTCGCTCTAGCTGGATCTAATCGGCAAAGGCCATCTGGTTGATCCCTCGCACGGTCTGTTCTGCCAGATCATCGGGGGTCTAGCTGTGATGGGCCCCGAGCCTCTTACTCAGCTCCGCCATCATTTCCTATTTCTAGTTGGGAAGCGCACCTTCGGGGCTCTCCTGGTGCCTTCCGTCCACCGCCGCTCCCGCCTGGAAAGGCTTTGTCTGGCTTTGTCACTCCCCGTGCATCCGCGATCTGGATGGGGCGGGGACTTCCCTCAGCGGTTGGCCCCTAGACTCTTGTTGGACCTCCTCGTCGAAGTCCTCCCTTCGCCTACTCCTAACTTCACTTGCCAACAGCCCTTCAAGGCGGGCATTATCTCTACGAACTTCTGCAACTTCATCTTTTAAGCCCAGGATGGCCTCGTGGGACATCTCCACTTTACTGTTTGCGCCTGTCAAGGCGGCAAGCATTTGGTTCAGCTTATGCTCCAGGCTGGGTCGCACTTCCTGGGAGCTTTCGTCGGCATCAAGACGTGTACTTCTTGTTATCATTCTTGAGGGTGCCATCTGATATTGTATGGCTTTTTTGTTCAGGGGGAGCACAGTCGTGAGACTCTTACTCTTTCTCTCGCGCTCAACATTCCCACAAATGGCACCAAACTGTTGGGGCGATACTCACCAGCTGTCCACGTGTTTCTGAACTGCCGATGCTGTATTTACCAATTATCCATGTGTCTTCGCTATCCCAAAATGCTTTTGACTTCAGGTTGGACCGGAGTGGCGGGGGTGACTACCTACAAAGACTCTCCGATACTTAAGTCAGATGTTTACCCTTGAGATTGAGTAGCAAAGATCAAGTTTTTCTCTTGCTTATATCTTTTTATATATCTCTCTTTTATTATATGTATATCTATGCCTCTCGTCCTCAGAGGAACACATGGCTCATATATATAGTCTTGGAATTGAGAACCTCCTGGTTCTCAACCCCAGGACCGAGTACTTTTTTTCACCATGACTTACCCCAGAAATCATGGGCTGTGGTTACCGTAATTTCTCCTGCATCGTCGTGACATGCTTTCCGCCGTCCCCTATGACTCGAGCTCGGCGGGAGTGAGATTTTGACAAGCCGTCCTTCTGTCATGACAATTTGCCCAATGCACACACCTATCCAGGATTGCATTAAATGCCCTGTCTAGGTCTAGAGTAGTGCGTTGCCTCTAGTGATCTTCTTGTCGGAAGACCCTCGAGGCTCCTGACTCCCAGCTGTCGAGATAAGAATTAGACTAGGCTGAACCCGTCCAGGGATAGATTCGGCCCTGGCCTCCGATAGCCCACGGGCCCATATGGTATCACGTGCGACTCGCGTGGCTCTTGAGCGGTCTCTCTGGACACGTGTCGAACGGTGTCTCATCCCAATGACCTGTTCTACCACTTAATCGTCCACATGGTACATGATTTAGGAACGGACCCCACACTAGGCAACTAAGGCAGTCGCCTAGGGACTTTACAAGCCAAGGCGCAGTTAAAAAAAAAATATCTAACTTAATAAATATATTCAGTAAAATCTAAGTTTAAGGCCCAGTTCTTTATTTTTTTTTATTTTTGAAATTTATATTATGTGCTAATTTTCTTGTTTCTTCTATTTTTTGAAATAAGGGCTCTACCATAGCCTCTCATAAAATTATAACAAAGGGATAAGGCCAGCTCCAAGACTAGGCAACTAAGGCATTCTAATAGAAAAAATTGAAGTTGTTAGATGATAATGATCTAAAAAGTTAGTGTCTCAATTTTGAGCCAATCTCAAAACATGGTGAGATCTCAAAACATAGCAAGGTTTCATGATATTGATGACTTCAATTTATTTTTTCAACTAAGAATAATCTTTCAAAAGAAAAAAAAAATAATTACATATGCGGCTCATATAATATTAAATGATTGATTTTTCGAGGTTATTTAAAAAAAAAAAAAGAAAAAAAGAATATTGGATGATTGAATGACTTACATATATTTTACAAGGCTTCTGTATGATCTTTGCCCAGGGCCTCAACCTAGATAGAGACGGCCCTGCAAAGGGACGAGAATAAATTAAATTTAAAAGAATGAAAAATATTCTAAAGGGAAAAAAAATTGCCGAAAAAAATTTAATACAAATAAAAAGTAAGTATGAATGTTAGTGTATAATATGTTACGTACTTGGACTATATATATAATGAAAAAATTCATCGTTATACGTGTATAGTATTTACTGGTGTTATACATAAAATTGCTAACTAGAAATTCCTGCAGTAAAAATTCATGCTAATCCTACTAAGAAAATAATATTTAAACTATAATTTCTAATGTGTTCGTCGAATTGAACTAATTATAATTTACGAGTTATCACTATTTCACGATGTAGCCCATGCAAAAACCAAACAATACTTTCCGCAGAAATACCATCAGTTATAGGCTTTTATTTTTTTATTTTTTATTTTTTATTTTTTTTGTTCTTTGTTGAACTTGATTTGTTACTATAGTCGTATCTAGAAAGATGAAAAGACACATTCATTAGAGTTGTATTTTCATTGTAGGGAAACATTCCATAAATCTAGGTTAAAATAGTGTCAATGTACAGCTTATAAGGCTAAAGCGGTAGATCGATGAAATTTTTTTTTAAAACATCACTAATCATAATCAAACTAAAGAAATATTTCTTAGTGAAAATTTATTTAACTTCATAATTGAAATTAATTTTCAAAATAGAAATTGATTTCATATGCCCCATAAAAATTAAAACCACACTCAATCTTGTCAAATAATTAAATACTTAAAAATAAAACTATAAAGAAGTCTAAAATATTTTATTACCATTTAGAATTCCGCCACCACTAGCCAACCCTTAGTAGAAATTACTGCTTATTTGAACAATTTAAAGAAATAGAATAAACTTGCACCTAGTAAGCAAATCTCATACATGCAATAAATGTCATGTTATATAAAGAGTATACTTTTAGAATCATAACTATGTATCCCATTCTTTGAAAATATATTCCTTTCTTTGGAAACATCTTATTCATAAATATTGTCATTTCATAAACTTTTCATATTTGAGTTCAACATAGAGTAATGCCAAGTCTATCAGAAGTGATGGGCTATAAACATAGTCTCATGACAAGCATATGTGATCTTATAGTTATTCAGCTCTCATATAACTACTGTACTATAATGACTAGCATCACAGTTTAAACTTTCATTCTTAACATGATGACTGTGGGTCCATCAATCAGTTACCTATACTCCTTTCAAGAACTTAACAAATACTTAAACAAAAATTTTTTCTTGAAACATAGTTTTGAATATATAATACCTTTAAAAATTTATTTCATTAAAAATCATAATTTTTCGTGCAATTATGTCTGCATATGCTTATGACATACATACTTAATATAATTAATATTATAGAGCATATAATAACATAATAGCATAATCATAATTACATCACATAATAGCATATAACTTTTTACATAAACACATAGGGTGAGATTTACTTACATTAAGTCCTTATAAAATTTTATTTGTACTTATAGTGAAATATCACACACTCGGCCTTATTGTAACCACATGCCTCTTTTTATCTTTTTTTTAATTATTCATGTAGTAATATTCATTACATAAATTAATATATACTATAATTTTTCATTAGAAACAGATTTATGTGTATACATATATCATACAACTATGAAGTCATATTTCATAACATAAATAACCACAAACTATAAAATTTCAGCAAATAATGTATATTTTAATAATTTTAGATTCTAGTATAAAATTTTATTTACTCTGAAAATTTATAGAAATTATTATAGCATAAAAACAAAGCTATAGAAAATTAAGCTGAGACCACCCTTCAATTATTGAATTTTTCTAAAATGTTTTATTTATTAAAAATTTTGAAATTTTAATAAAATATCAATTACACATATTTACACATAGACCCAAATGAAGATTCCAAATTATATTACTATATAGTACATATAATCCTTAAAATTATATTCTTAGAATTCATGACAATACTTAAATTAGAAAATCATAAGTAATTTCAAAAATCATAATTAATTATAGATATTTTTTTAAATTATGAAAATATTCTATTTCTCTTATAATATATATTCATATTCAATAAAATTATCAAGCCTAGGTAAAGTCAATGGGATGTGTTATAAACTTAGATAAACAAAACTATCATATTTACTCTTTGAAAGGTAATATATAAAGAAAACTTAAAGATGATTAGAAATAAATGTATGACATCACAAAACTTTCCAGAACATAAGATAATATATATATATAAGCATATCTTTAAAATTTCAACGCAAATAAAAAATATTTACCCTCTAAAATAATTGAACAAAATCAATAAATTCTATTTTACAACTTTTTTTAGGTGATGACCAAAATATATTAAAAGATTTTTATAAAATCATAAGAGTAAGATATAAATATGAAACTTTTCAGAAGTTAAGTAGATATATAGAAAAATTTCTTGTAAAAATTTCAAACCTTAATAAAGTTTGTAACTCTAAATATCATAAATTGAATTTGAACCTAAGTGCAGTAAAATATTCTAATTTTGAAAGACTAAGAATTCTAAGAATTATCTTTTCTTGTTTCTTAGAAGAAACTAAGAGGGAATTTCTTGAAATCTCTATAGACTATCACAACTATGAGAGAAAGAGAGGTAAAGAGAAATATAGGAGAAAACTTAATTATGTTTACAAGGAAGTACCCTATTTATAGACTTAATATGTTCGTAAAATATAATTAAACATAATTAATCATACCACTTACCAAACTTTTCTCTTTAATTTAGTTTCTTTTGATCATGCAAATAAGTTAATTTTATTATCTTAATCAAATTTATCTACTTACTATGTTTAATAGTAATATATAGATACATAATATGTAAACCACATCATCTTTACATTCAATATCTATAAAATCTATATAATCGATAAACCATTTAAATTGTTAACACATGGTTACAAAACTGACCTAATTTCGTTTTGTTTTCTAATTTAATTAGTTAATTTTTTTTTTGGTTTAATAATGATAGATATATAGATATAATATGTTAACGGCTACTTACAACACTTTTTATTCTCATAATGGACCATATGCATATAATTATAATATGTTAATAGATACACCATTTACTTATTTTATTATTATTATTATTATTATTATTATTATTATTTTACTTAAGTATACTTAATTTATTATTTGAGCTAGAAATATTAACTTTAATTTGAGAACTCCTATTACTTATTAGGTCAAGATAAGTAATTATTGGGATAAAAAATCCAAAGCCCAATCATAAACACATATAAAAAATATTAACAACTTCAATTTGGATTCTCCTATTACCTATTGGCCTAAGATAAATAATTATTGAACTAAAATAATTTAGAGAATAATAGTAAATATAATTAATTAAACTAATATCATATTAATAATGGTAGTCATACAATGCTATATTATATATCTAGTCAAACTTAAACATATATATATTAACTATTCTATTATTATATATTTGTAAAAGAAAATCAATAGTACTTATTAAATTAATCTATTAAGAGTTTAATATTAAGACTAATAAACTAAACTCACAATACATTAAATAATAATCATATACCTGAATTTAGAATTACATGTTAATTTTTATCTCTTATTAGGCACTTGTGGTTTAATTTTGCTTTCATGTGTGTATTTTACTATAATACATCCATAAAATTCATTAGTGCATAACTCTTTAATTTCTATGATTAAAGAAACTAAACGTACGTATTAAAATTTTTGACTAGATAATAAGCTTGATATTACAATTTCTTACCCCCTTAAAATAATTTCGTCCTCGAAATTGAAACTTTTCAAATAACTTTAGATACCATCATAAATGTCATCATCACATTGTCGAGTGACCTATTCTATTTAATGGTTTCTTCTAAGAACACTTGGTCAAATTAAAGTTTCATATTGCAAAGCTCCTTCACTTGGTCAAATTAAAGTTTCATATTGCAAAGCTCCTTCTCCTCTTTATTTGAGATTCAAATAACAATCATCCTTTTATATATACATATATATATATATATATATGGTTGCCAATCCAATAGGTATTTTTTTATTTTACCTATGGGTAAGTATTTTTTTTTTAGCTATTGGTGATTCAATAGGTATAATAAAGTGCATGAAAAGACGTACATCATTAATACTCTTTTTCTCTCTTACTTTTTATAATAAAAAAATGTGCATGCTAAATTTTCATTGGCCAAATTGATACCTATGCATAGGTTAAAAAAAAAAATACCTACTAGATTGGTGCCATATATATATATATATGCGCCATATCCTTTCGTTATTGGAGGAGTTCATAACAAAAAATGATCAACAACATATTTTCTTAGTATATGAACAAATATTATGTATCTTAGATAAGTTTTGACGATAAAACCGATCTAAACTCAAAAAGTCTGTCTAATTGTGGACTTTGCGTTCAGTTAAAACTAAACCTCATAACCGATTTCCTAGGTACATTCTTAAGGAATACTATGTCTCTAACAAAAATTTGTAAGTCTTTTCATCTATTATGTGTGTAATTCTTTCGGTAATTTAGACCATTCATCTTTTTTCTGTTCTTTTCTTTTTTTTTCAACAATGTCAACTGTTCACAGAATAATTTCAGGGTTTAAAGATGTTCGCTCAATAAATTTATCTCATTGAATTGCAAATCAACACTTATCTACTAATTCTCGTAACTCTAATCATTCATATAATTTTAAAAGAATTCTATAACTTTAATAGAGAATCCTACTTTCTTATTTTCCTTTTAAATACTTAGCTGCATAAATTATGAGTTCCCCTATACCTCCTGTATTCTCTCTTTCATTGATAATACATGATCAAAACATTCGATGTAATAAGAAGATAAAGTAAGGATCACTTACATATAAGATGTCAATATCATCAATTTTGGTAAAACTTTTCGTATTAATTAATACTCACATTTTTTTATGGACTTGATGCATCAAGTATTTATAAATTGTTGGATTTAAATTGTCATTTTTCTCCATAGATGAAATTGTTATGTATTCATAGTTTGAGAAAGACCACGAATATTTTGGTGATTGCATTTTTATTATCCTGATTGGTAAACAAAAGAATTATTATGATCAAATGAATTTCAATAGGTTACCTAACTCATGAAACTGAATTTGTAGTAGTGGTCATTGTATTAAACTATTTGTTGAATTAATCTTTGATTTTTATGAAGTTAATTATGGAATATGAATCTTTTTCAATAATTTGAAGTATTTATTCATAGAAAACAAGTTATATATTAAGCTACAATTATGAGTTGAGTTATGCAAAAATTATGATTATGTAATCTAGATCATATAGGAATTTACCTAGATATATTTGCTATATTTGAGGAATTAAGCATTTGAATTAAAACTTTAACATTTTGGACTAGAGCTATTGAATCGAAACGATTTTACTTATATTGGCACCTTCTATATGATTTTGATTTACTTTGATGGAGTTTAGACGAAATAATCAAATGATTTAAGTTCAAAACTTTCATATGATTATAGTCTTATTGCAAAGTCAGTCTTAGAAAGTATCAATCCCTTGTAGTAAATAAAACTTCACTACATCACCTAATGCCATAGAAAAGGTTTTGACTCATTAAATTATGCTATCTCAACTCTACGTGGTCAAAACTATGTACAAGGTACCCACATAAGAAAAATCTTATTGATTCAATAGTCTTAACATGTAATATCAAATGCTTAAAAATAATTAACAGATGCAGTGATTTGTTTCCTAGAAGATAGTAGATCATACAAAAATATCTCCACAATCCAAAAGTTATCATAGCTTAATGTACAACTCATATCTTCTTCTTCTTTTAATAAAAATGTTGTCAAATCTTTTAATCAATCTAGTCTTATATATAACCTCGTACGAAAAACAATGTCAGTAAATATTATTGAAGTAATGACTATTATTATAAGATTAGCCACACGTACCAGGTAATTATTCTAACTTTCTCTATCAAAGTGAGACATATACTCTAACTCTAATAGTATGTGAATATAACCTATGTCTTTCGTAAGATAAAAAATCAGTTTGTTCCTTCAAGAGTGGCTAAAAATAAGACAATCCTTAATCAATCTTTAGCTCTCCAAAACTTCCATATTTGATTTGAACAAAAGAATATTTTCTTCATCAATCAGGAAAATACACTAGTTTGTGATCTTGCCTAGACACCGAGCGCATAAGAATTTCATCAGTGAGAATAACAAAAATTTAATCCCACAATTCTCTAAATACTTTATCTATTAGATCCATAAATATTATGGAGCACTAATCTATTTGAAAGGAATCACTAAAATCCACAATGATGATATCTTATCATTTAGGAAATTTAAATTATTTCCTCTTATTAAACTTTAATTGAAGAGAATCTTATTGTAAATCAAACTTAAAAGAATATTAATTCCTTAATAAATCTTCAATTGATTGTAATAAGTACTTATTCTCTCTAGTCACATTGTCCAATCCTCAGTAACCTTGCAACTCAATCTTTCTTCTTATTTTTGAATAACGTTATGGTTCTCAAATGAAAATAATTAAGTCAACAGATCTTTTATTTTTGTTTTCTAACTTCTTCGAATTCGGCACAATCGGATACTATACATAGAAATTATGAGCCTACTTTAAGGAAAGAAATATATCCTAAATTTAAATTAGTGATCAAAAGATATAATCAATAAAAATGTTGCAGAAAGACACTAACTCCTCCGTACCAAATACTTGACTTAAAGAGACCAATTCCTATGCATGAGGCAGTTTATTTCAGGAAAACTCTTATTACAGTAAATACTACAACAAAAATTCTCATATGTGACATTAAAACTTATTTTTAACGACATTTATGACATTACTGGCATTTGTAGAAAATGTAAAAGATACACGTGAAATGTCACTGTATCATCCTTCTCAATAGCATTTAGAAAATATTATTAAATTCTTTTAATGGCATTTTCTAATGTCACTTAATTATTTAATTATTAAATAAAAAATATTTTTGAAGTGTCTAAAAAAAGTTTTCGTGACATTTCAAAAATATTACTAAACATAGTGATGACATTTTGAAAAATGTCACTAAATTTGATATTTTAATAGAACTTGTGATATTTTAAAAAGATATTAGGCCATGATATTGGCGTTAATAAAAAATGTCAATCAATTCGGTCAATTAATCATAAAAGAAATATAATATTGATTTTATTTTTTAATATAGATTTTTTTTTTGCATAAAAGTTTTTAAAGACTATTCTAATTCAATACTAGATAAAGACAGAACTCTCTTGCACTTAGTAACTCTAACCACAAATTTAATTATCTAAAGAAAAAAAAGTTCTCAGAGCTTAAGAAGGAAACAACTAACAAAAAAAAAAAAAAAACAAAGAATGCTTCATTAAAAACTGACTAAAACCTAGCCAGGAAAAGAGTACATCAGCTGAAGATAGAATAATTACACACAAATGGTCTAAATAAATTCAGAGCAAAAAATAGAAATACATACAAGAAAGTATTTTTCAGAACAATAGAGTAGCTCCAATTTATGTATCCCAATTTTGTGAAATCTGCACAATTTCAAACAAAAATTGATTAGTAAATATTTAATTAATTACATCTAATTTAAAGATTGATTGGTAAATATTTAATTAATTACATCTAATTTAAAGGGGAAAAAAACGATGAAATGATATTGATTAAAACATATGTCTTTTTAAAAAGCCTAAGAAGAAGGGAAAAAAAAAGCATAATAATCATGATCACTTGACTCTTTGAACTTTTGGAAAACATTTGTATATATTAGATAGACATTAATATCTCATGAATTCTAGAACCTATTTAAGTAAAACTTAAAACAAAATTCTATGTTAACTGTCATTAGAGAAATGATTATGTCCATCTTTGGACTGTTTCGATGCAGGTCAAATTCTTTTCCACCTATAATGGGACCTGATAACAATAATAACATAAGATAAAAGAAAATATCAATAACGGATAGAAACTCAAAAAGATACAAGAGTTACCTTCATAATTTTCTTATATTACAATCTTAATGTCATAGAGAAAAGGAATAGAATAGTTAATGAACATATAACATAAAATGTGAATTGATTTCCTTCGAAGAGAATGGAAAAAAGCGTCTCCCTGTAGAGAGAAGAAGAGAGTGATATATCTGTGAAAATTAAAAAGCCAAAATACATGACGTGGAGTAATGAACGTGAGATATTTTAAGATGTGGTTGATTTAAAAGAATTTAGTTCTAAAATTAGAAATTTGGAATAGATCTCATCAATTTGAATTCAAAAATTTTTTTCTTTCTTTTTCATATTTGAGGAGTTTTATATCTTTCTTTTATCTTCTGCGATCTTCAATTTTTTATTTTAAAATTTTAAGTTAAAAGGTGTGTTTTTTCTTTGGGAAAATTTTAAGCTCTTTTTTATTTTCATTTTTTCTCTTTAAAATATTAATGGCATTTGAAAAATGTCAATGAAGGCAAGTTTAGTGACATTTTTACGTAAATATCACAAACTGCTATTATAGACATTTTTTATGTAAATGTCATTAACTGAAATGCCACTCATTAACCCTTTTCTTCTAGAAAAATAATAATTGTAATAAAGAAGTATATAATGAATTTGTAATTAGAGAATACGTAAAAGAGTTAATTTTATCTTTTCACTTACCAGTTGACTGAAGGCGGAATCTTCATAGTATTAACTTAATTTCACTTTTGATAAAAAAGTATATAGAAATGACTAAATGTTCACTCTCATAGCAAGTATAACATTCTATAAATCTAGGTTAAAAGTATCAATATTAGCTTCATCTTATAAGGCTAAAGCAGAAGATCGGTTAATTTTTTAAAAAAATATTATTAATCATAATCAAACTAAAGAAATACTTCTTAGTTAAAATTCATTTTACTTCATAATTAAAATTAACTCTCAAAATATAAATTTATTTCATACACTCCATAAAAATTAAAACCACACTCAATTTTGGTCAAATAATTAAATACTTGAAAGTAAAAATATAAAGTTGTTTAAAATATTTTATTGTCATTTGAGATTCTGCCACCACTAGAACACATCCACAAAATTTATTAGTGCATAATTGTTTAATAATAATTTCTATGATTAAAGAAATTAAACACATTAAAAATTTTGATTAGGTAGTAAGCTTGATATTACATACATAGACTGTGGTAATTACCCAATATTATTGCTCTCACATTAATGACAATTTGGAAAATTTCTACATAAGAAGCCACTGTACATGTCTGACTTGTAGTTTGGTGTATTAATCGTATCATATGCTTAGTTTTCAATGTTTATGATTCATCTTTTTTTTTTAATTTTTTTATTATTTTCTTATCGGAATAACATTAGGTACTAGGTATATCCTAGTAAAGAAACCACTTTAAAATATAGTATTGGTCTTTGAATTATCCAGTTTATGATAATTTAGTTCTCAAAGTTTCAATTATGGCAATTAAGTCTCTAAATTTTCTTATTTGAAAGTAATTTAGTCCCTCAATTATCTAAATTACAACTTACTGTTAAATTTTTGACTAAAAAAATACTTGAGGAGTACGTTATAGTATCTAAAAGTATTTTAAAAGAAATATAAACTAAACAAAAAGATTTAGAGAGAAAGAAAAACTTATTATTTGTATTTTTAATTAGGGTTTTTATAACTGCAAATTTAAAAAAAAAATTCTATGGTGATTCATTTTACTTTGAAATTTCTAAATTACTTTCGAAATACACTTTTAGATGCTATCATGTACCCTTCATATATATTTTTGGTCAAAAATTCAACAATATGTTATAATTTAGATGATTTATGGACTAAATTATTTTAAGTCTAAAAATATAAGAGTTTAATTGCTTACAATTAAAACTTGAGGACACACAAATTAGATAATTACCATTTTTGCAGTTAGTCCAAAATAATATCACTTAATGTACTTGTGAATGTGCATAATGACTTGTAACGTATCTTTGTTTGCGGTTGATTATGTTGGAAAGTAAAACAAACTTTATTATTCACTCAAATACTTTTACAAGAGAAAATTCTCAACTTCACTCTTCAAGCTCACTCACTCACTCACTAGAAGCTATGCTTCTTTCTCTCTTCTCTTCACTCTTAGAAGCTTTGTTTCTTACTTGATGCTTAGAACTCAAATGGGGAGGGGTATTTATACTACATGAGAAACAATGAGAACCACACAAATAAATAATTACAAAAATCCTTAAACCACACATATTTTTCTTCTACACACTTCTAATTCACATGTAAAAAGCTAATATCTACCTAACACTAGAAGATTCTAGGTGGAAGGCTTCTTTAATTTGGACTTGGGCTTTTTCTTTTGTGAGTTTTGCACTTGGGCTAATTCTAACTTATTGGGCCTCATATTGATGGGCTTAAACAAGTTTATTTTCAACACCCCCCCTTAAACTTGTTTTATAATACCAAGTAAATTTCTTAATCTTGTAAAGTCTTCAAACTTGAGTGGCTTGGTGAAAATATCAGCAATCTGATCATGTGATCTCACATACTCCAATTGTACTTCATTGTTTGCAACACCTTCTCTTATGTAATGATAGCGAGTATCGATATGCTTACTTCGGTCATGAAACACTGGATTTTTAGCCAAAGCTATTGCTGATTTATTGTCAATA
>JXTB01000420.1:190415-318852 GCA_002914805.1 Parasponia andersonii
GACTTGGGCTTTTTCTTTTGTGAGTTTTGCACTTGGGCTAACTCTAACTTATTGGGCCTCATATTGATGGGCTTAAACAAGTTTATTTTCAACAGATTATATTAATAATTTGTTGGTATGTGCAGGGCGGATGGGAGAGGAGACCCACTTTATATGTAAATTTTTTATAAATTTGTAAATTGCCCTATTAAAATTATTTCTTCCTACAATATACTCTACGTAAGATATATATTGAAATATTTATATATTTAATTAAGACCAACTCAAATTATAAATTTCTTTTTTATTTAAGCTTAAACTTTTTAAATTCAGAAAAAGAAAGGAGTTGGAAAATATTTTCTTTATTCTCTATTCATAGTCCCCGAATTTCCATGAAAACAAGGAAGTGAAGACAAAAATCAGTATAATTAATTTCTTGACGTATGTTTCATATATATATATATATATGTGTGTGTGTTTAATTAAAATTAAAATAGTTGCTAACCTTGTATTTCCATTCGTATGGAATGTTAATAAGTATTAACATGGAAGATTTTATCTTTTCGTTTCAAAGTTTGAAGCTGTTAACCTCCTTCTTCTTCTTCTCCCCCCTCTTTGAGAGAAACTTATTTGTATTTTATTCAATTACTATTAAATTATCTAATAATTAATGATAAGTTAACATGTCTTTTTTTTGTTTATTTTCCTATCATTTGTATTAATATAAATTTGTTCAATTTTTTATTCAATAATTTCTGTTTTTTAAAAGGATTTTTTTAGATGCTTAAGGTTAAAATATAGAAAAATCAAGAATATACAGAAAATTTCACAATTTTGGCTCTACTTATACGTTTATTATTTGTATTTGTCCGTAAAGTTATTAAATAGAAAATTTATTAATATTATTTTTGCCTTTGCATTCAATTTTTTTTCATTATTATTATTACACAATTTTAGATGTTTTTGGTAACTATCACCATATTTAAAAAAAAAAAAAAAAACAAAACAAAACAAAACGAAACGAAAAAAGAAAAAAGAAAACCTTCAGCTTCCACTACAAAAATGTCTCCGCCACTGTGGACGTGATAAGATAGAATTATTTGTTGTTTGAGAATGGATTTGACGCACGAGATAAAGACTGTTATTGTTTGATTTGTAACATCCAAAAAGTGGATATAATTCTTTTTTATTTGAAAAAAGTTTCTAACTTTTTTCTAAATTGACATGCTTCAATTTTTATTTTTTTTTTACAGGGTTGAACAACAAAAAAAATAACTTTATTTTTAAATGTTTTGCAATTTTAACTCACAAATTTAAACTTTACAAAATAACAAAATAATACCTTATTAAGATAATAACTTTAATAATAAAAAATAATAATAATCTTAAAATTAAAGAGAATAATAAAATATAATATAATTTCAATAAAAAATATTATTTTTTTAAAAAATTTTTAATCTCAAATATTATTTTGTAGAATTCAAACATCAAATATTTAAATTACAAAATACTCAAACCAGGCTTACATTTTACCCTTTCCATAAATTAAACCCGATAAGTCAACAGAATTCTTCCTCCTAAATAATTGTTGTCGTCATGTCCAAGTCTTTCGTATGAATACATCTTATGTCATAACCAAGAATCACAGTTATATAGGAGGAAAATACGTGCAAGCAAATTGACTACAATGACGACGTATGAAATCAAAGAACACCAGACGACAAGTTTAAGAATAATATATCAAAATTAAATATTAAAGGTCACAAGTTCATCCATGAAAGCTGTGTTATGGGGCAAAAATGAAAAAATTTTGATGCCCCTTTAATACTAAAAAATACACCTCTCTCTCTCTCTCTCTCTCTCTCTCTCTCTCTCTCTCTCTCTCTCTCTCCACCAAACACAGGCACAAAATGGTATAGAAAGCACGAAAAATACAGCTACTAAGCAATCTCTTCTCGCAACCTATTACTATCTTCTTATACATCTTTCTGCAGGAAACAAGGTGAGAAAAGTGCAATCAGCAGTGGATTCTTTCTCAGGCAGGTCAAAAACTCATCCTTGCTGATCTTTCCATTATTATCTATGTCAAATAGATCGAATAGTTCATGGACCTGCACGCAAGTAACCAATGTGATAACAATACGTGATAATCGTCACAGTCGAACATATCCACTTCTATGAGGGAAAAAAGTCCACTTTACATAAATAGCTTGGAAAAGCCATTACCTCTTCCTCATTTAAATCTGGAATCGCTAATCTGATTGAATCTCCCAGCTGATCCAAAAGCAACCAAAAACAAGTAAAACGCGAGTCAACAATTCTGAACAAATATGTGGGATGAAACTCAGAGAAAGAATAGAGCAGTTTAAGTCGAGTACTTCTTGCTCTGAAACGCCATTGCTGCCGGTAACAGTGCATTTAGCAAAGGCTAACTCACAGGCTTGTCGGAATACTGGCTGGCTCATGATATTTGCTGACCCAAATAAGAACTGAAAGCAACAAAAAAAAGGAAATGAAACTGAAAACTAGTAACACCAGTTACCAAAGGGAGCCAAATTATGCATTTGTAGATTTTCAGCTCAAATCCAGGGTTGACATAACCCCATCTTGCATCTTCATCACGATATATAACAAGCATTCATGATGGACAAAATGTACAATCTCAGGAAGCAGGAAGCAGAACATTTGAAAGAGTTTTTAAGGTTATAGAAATGTCACTGACATTTGGCATGAAACAGAAACAACTAAAGACATCAGAAGATGTAAAACGTCGTGGTCGCAGGCATGGCCTTACCGTAACCACACTTCCTCCCAACATGGAGGCTGTGAGTTCAAATCCCCACTCCCCAATTCCAAAAGAAAAAACGTAAAACATCATAAAATGAAATTCTGTTACATCATGTCTCTAAACTATTGTCCAGCATTAAAAGCTGCTGCAGGAGAACTAAATAAACTCCAGAACGTTAAAATGGATTATCATTTTTCTTTTCATTTACAACAATTGACTTGGTCATTCTGTTCCGTATCCCATGTAAATACTTTGTAAGCACAACCATATTCAAAATCTTTAACATCACCCAAATTGTACCACAAAGAAAAAAAACAGCCCTGCCCTCATAAGAGGGGAGCAATCTGCAACTTTAAAGAATGCTCACCACAAGAATAAAGGGTGAACATAAAGAAAGTATCTGCTAGATCCCAAACAACAATGACAAGTCAATATTATTCAAGAAAACTTTGCTAACAAATGGGACAAGAATGCCTGCAGCATATGTTTGATGTGAATTAGCTGACAGCTAACATGTCATTATGGTTAAATAGGCAGCAAAACATTTTGTTAACCTTATAGGCACACTTGAGCATGGCCAGATTCAATGGCATGATCCAACTGAAAATATAAAAACACATGTAAATGGAGATGCAAAACTGGAGAGTTTGAAGGAAGAGGAGTCACCTGCTTAAATGTTATTGATCTACATTTCTCAACATCAATGAATGAAAATATCTGCAATCCAACCAAAAGCACATTACACACCCACACACACACGTGAAAACTTGTACCAATCAGCGGTCAAACTGAAAGTTAACAAGGAAACAAAGGGACAAGCAATCAAAACAGATAATACTACAGATAATCAAAACAGAAGTTGTAATCGTCTTCCTAAGATGATAGACACGTTTTCTTATTTAGTACTAGTGATTTCTCGAGTTCTCCATGCTACAAATAGATGAAAAAATAAAGCACCAAGTTTTTAAAGTAACCATTATTTCATATTCACATTTATAGGAACACCAACATTGCACATCTTATGCTTCACTGTTCACAAATAAATAAGAGCAAATACAAGGTTCTCTCTGCAATCCAAAAACTTAGACAGAGTACGAGATATACTAAAATGGCCAAGGAAAAGCATGGAAATATGTCAACATGGATTAAAACTGAGCTAGGGTATAAACAGCAAATTGCTTGATAACTCACCTCCTCAGATAACGTACAATCCCGGAGTCTTAAAACCTTCACAAAATCATGGTATTTAACATGGCCACTGCACAATTATACAATAATGAGAATAAAATTCATGAAGCTGAGGTTACCTAAATTTAAAATTAACAGTAAGACTTTAAAGTAAGGACCGATAAAATAACAAACACGATATCATAAGACATTTTAGAAGTATAAACTTTGAAGAAGCAATTTGACCAAAGTTTATAATAAGCTTTCCATAAAGGTTAAACATTATAATGAGAAAAGTCAAAAAAGGGACAAAGGCAATCTCCAACAGAACAGGATAAAACACACAACAAATTAGCACAATATTCATATATCCAACAAGACATAACTAGTGCAGATAAAAGCAATAAATAAGTCTCTCAAGCCTTATGCTTTACTTAAACCAAAATGCATTAAGTGATTAGTTTGATGGTATTTAGGCATGCTTCTTGCTTCATATGCAAAACAAGGATGATACTTTGTAGCATGGGAACACCTATGGGAAACTCGGAAAGGGCCAAAAAAAAAAAATTATAATGCTCAATTGACAAGCAAAGGCAATAGATCATTTACAAACGAGAAATAAATTTCATTCACCTCAAAGAAAAGAAAACTCAGGCAACAAACCTTTCAAGTTAATATCTAGGAAACATTTAATTGTACCTGAGGTCTGGATTCATGGCCAGAAACTTGTCCAGAAAATCTACAGCTTCCAAGCTGCTTATGTGGTGTAACTGAAAAAAAAAAAAAAAAAAAAAAAGAATCCGTTTTATTTATCTTTCAACTCTCACAAAATTAAAATTATACTATACTAAAAAAAAGGACTACTTACAGAATGTAATACTAAGGAGTAAGAAATCGTAAAACTAGATCAGGTGCAATTCAATTGGCAGAAGCAAAAGTATAAGTAGTGCCAAGCAATTCTTAAAGAATTAGATTATCATTGTGTAATAAGCGAGATTCAATTATTGCAGATCATAAAATAAAGCAGAGGAGAAACGGTATAAATGGAAGAATCTGTTGTTCTTTACCAAAGACAGGAGTCTTATTCACAACAAGCAAAAAAGAAGAGGTAAAATAGAGATCAAATCCATGAAAACAAGAAAGAAATACACAGCCTAGATCTTCAAAGGAACTATGGATTGCATAAAATAGTTTATAAGGTAACAATTCCCTTCCCAATCATCACGTTCTTGACGAGAAAACCTGATCTCAAAGAGATCTAAATTGTTTGTGTCCTTTGGCTTTTCCAGAGAGGCTTCTAAACAAGACAGCAATCATGGTCGAAGCATAAGATAGCCACCTTTGTTACCAACTTCAATTCATATTTTAAACGGCCTCGTTTCACAACGTAATTCATTTTTCTTGACAATATATTTATAAGGTTTCGACAGAGTAATATCGGGACATGAAATAATACTAATTTAAGCAGAAGTCCGCTTACTACAAAGAATAGATACAGACAAGGTTTTCAGAGAATAATTATAGGAGGAAACAGATAACTGATGTAATAATGGCCAATGTCACCAGATTTCACACACTATGACAATTATTTGTCTCTAGACCACAAAAACAGAAAATAGAAAAAAAATGGGAAGAAAACAAAACTAAAAGAAAAAACCTACATAAAAAAGGACGCACATATACAAAGCTCTAAGTTTAAAAACTAAACTAATAAGTACAAAGGGACTTCAATCCGTGAACTCACCAACTCTTGCCTAGCCATTTCAACCATGTAAGCTGAAGGCTTCTCCTGCAGAAAACAAGATAGTGTAAAGGCGAGGATAGTTGAGGACCTCCAATGACTGATGAAATTAGAAAAATATTACCCCTAAACATCATATAGAACTATTGGTAACTAACGCACTACAATACGACAACCGGAAAAAAAAAAAAGGGGGGGGGGGGGGGGGAAATGCACAAATGAGTAACAAAACAGTCTTATTAACCTTATTCAAGATTGGAAAACTACATGAGATTTATTAGTTTTCATTCTCCTATAGTTTTCATATTATTGAGATGACAGTTATCAGACAAAAATGACCGTAAAAAAGTGTACCGCAATGAAAATAGGTTTTAATTGCCAAAAAACTACAGGATATAGATCTCGCAGAGCTAGAAAGAATTAAGATAATCATTACTGACACAAGAACAATGATGAAAAAGCATAACCATATTCATTCACATTTGTATACCTAGTATTACCACTTGGGGCTAGCTCAGGGGATTAGGTAGGTGAGTATGTTCGTGGTCCTGGGTTTAAGTCCCCAAAATGTATCTTATCGAAAGGGGGGAAAAAGGAGAGAGAGAGAGAGAGAGAGAAGAAGATTGTATGCCTAGTATCTATTTCTTTAATACTTCTTGTGAATATGAACAATTAGGGGTTTTGAGATACCAATTGATTTATGAGCTTCGATATATTTTTCCGAATATTTCTATCAGATCCTATTTTTTCGCTTGAATTTTATCAAATTGACCTCATGCCTGGGAAACTCAGTCCACTATTTACGGCCATAAATAAGGGCTGCAATGGAGACTAGAAATCTTGGTTGAATGGATTGTCCCTCCCGAATATCAGTATTTTTCACTGGAGCATCAGTACAGAAAGTCTCCCCATAATAAATAAGCTTCTAGCCCATACTGATATGACACTATAAATTCTTGGCCAAAAAAATGAATAGTAAATCCCTTTCTTTTCTTCAGGGGCAAGAAACGAATAGTGCTCTGAATACCAACCAAGAAGATAGTACCTGTTTCGACTCGGATGCTTTTATTAAAAGCATTACGTCTCCATAGGAATGAGATGTTTGTACAACATTTAATGCAGTTGCAATAGCCTGGCTGGTCTGCATGTATGTATCATTGTTATTATACAAATGAAGTAAAATCAAGAAATACATGTAAAATGCAACTTATACAACAAACTCATACTGGAAATTTATGTTCATGGTGTATCCATTTTTTTGAGAGAAAGTTCAGAGAAAGCACTCCAACATGTTGGTACAGAACATTAAGTACCCAGCTAAAAGTGATAATATATGTCATTACCATGATGAAATTTTTGGAAATTCAAACTCATTCCATTAAAATATCAATTTTTAGTAATTAGATATTGAAAAGTACTCCGCTTCATATTATTCAAGATGACTCTCACCCTTCCAGCAAAATTGACGGCACTTTCTTTTTCATGGTCAAGGGGAAAAATAACTGGAAGGTACTCTACCTGTTAAAAACAAAATAAACGAACTAAATAAAAAATTGATCTGACTTGCATGAAATTGGACACGGAAATGAAACACTCAACTCAATTAGAAAAAAGTACCTCCATGAAATTATGGAACTGTGTGAACATCCTAAACATGAGCTTTGCCAACGAGATGTGCCCCCTGACAAGTGTGCAAGATCAAATAAAGCTTAGGATAATACCATTGAAGACAAAAACATTGTAAACTAGCACATGAGAATACAGAAAAGTATCCTACCATGATTGGTCAAAGTGTACATGGGGATAGCGAACAATAACTGGTTGAATTGGGTAACCAGGGATGAAAGCACCCAGTTGGAAAGAAATTATGACTCTTCCATTCGTTGTGGTTCCCTCCGGAAATAAAAGAAGTCGAGGAAATCTATCGCAAGAGGCCTTTCTCTGTTTTCAGAACCTTGAAAACAAATTTCTGTATCAAATAGCTTATAAATTGATAAAAAGATCATTTATCTCTTTACCATGGTTTAATTATACAAGAATTTAAAACCTCATTTATTCCCACGGAAAAATAAACTAGCTGCTATGACATGCAGTAAATGAAACAATTATCAAACTTTATTTAACAACTATAAATACAAGAACATGCATGATAAAATCATAAGTGAGAATTCAACAGAAAGCAACTGTTTCTGAGATATAGCCAATTTGATATATTTACTATAAACTTTGGAACTTTTAAAGTTTATTGATTGCATGTTGCAATCTCTCTCAAATATGCTTAAGTTGAGAACGATACCAGATTCACAACATAAAATCAAAACAAGGCTATTATGAATAAAAGCAAAAGGGTGTTTATAAAATGCAAAGAAAAATGCCATCACAACCACTTTAGGAAAAAAGCCAAAAAAAAGAGGGGAGGGGGGAGAGGAGGAGGGGGGGGGGACAAAAGACATGTTTGAATTCAAGATGCTTGATATTGAAAATAAAATAAATCACAATATTCACGGTTAATAGAACCAAAAATAGATGAGAAATTGCTTCAAACCACAAGAAAATTTCAGAGAGAGAGAGAATGAGGAAGACCATAAACTGGTTCTTCTAACAATATAAAACCCAGACATATCGAAGCGGTTAACCTACAAATCAACAACAATTGATGAAATAAGTTCGTCAAAACTAATAGAAACTTTTACCTTTATTTCATTAACAGCGTGTTTCCTTGATGACGGAGAGAACCTATTAACATATATGACCTGAAACATAAAAACATTGAGACAAAACATCTTCTTATCAAAAATAAAAAAATAAAAAGTCAGCAATTAAAGACAATTGTAAGTTGATTTATTCAAGATATAAATCCAAGCATGTGGAATAAATTATAGTTATCCAGTACAAAGGCACACAGATA
This sequence comes from Parasponia andersonii, assembly GCA_002914805.1. Lineage (NCBI taxonomy): Eukaryota > Viridiplantae > Streptophyta > Magnoliopsida > Rosales > Cannabaceae > Trema > Trema andersonii. The sequence continues at coordinate 198,999 of JXTB01000420.1, forward strand.
CCTGCATTGCTCTGATGATAGTTCCAACAAACGGAATAGAATCATGGGATTCTGATGCCACAATGGTAGGAGCCAATTCATAGAAGTAGAAAATAGGTTCAATATATGATACATGATTAGATACAACAATGGGAGCAGTTTCCCTAGGAGCAGGTTTCCCTTTCCGTTTAATCCAATGATAGCTGCAAGGAAAATGGGGGAGGAAACAGTCAGAAGTCTACAAAATGAGCAATCTTCAACTGAACCTCCAAAGAAGAAAAGGCAAAGATGCTTGGAAAGGACTTGTCCCTCATATAGCACCAAATTCTGCCATCCATCTTAGCAAAATATATACTCGGACAAGTTCTTCACTAGTTAAAGACTAAAAATTACTTCCTTCTCAATCTATCTTACATCAACCAGAGTACCACAAAGGAATTCTAAACAACAAAACAAGAACATATTATAACATTCCATACTGAATTCATCACAAAAAAACACCCTATTGTAGGTAGACACAAGTATCACACAATTGAATTATTGTGTCTTGGATGGCACTCTTTATAGTATTCCCTTAAAGGATAACATAATTTTATTTCAATGATTTCGGATAATCTTTGCTCCTCATCAATAAAAACAGAACACAGTGGACGTTTTATAAACCAATGAAATATCATACTAAATTAGTGTTCACTCCCTATACTTTGTTAAGCATCCAAATTCCAAACCCTATCCCAGAATCACTTTCGAAATTCAAAACCGCAATCAACTTTCCCAGTTAACCCAGAAGCAGAAAATCGCACGCTTCAAAATCCATATAAATTCTGCATAATTTTATTTCGCAGTTCAGCCTAAAACAAAATAATTAAACTTAATTCAAAATAATCCTTCATTCCCTAAAAACTCCATATTAACCACGTATCTATCCCCATAATCCAACCAAAAAAAACTGAAACTAAAACAAAAATCAATTGAAATTTTCCATAAAAACTCGAAAATCCAAAACAAAATTCGAACTTGAAACATACCCAAAAGAGAAGAGAATACACCGAGCCGAAAACCGAGTTACCCACATGATCCTACACCTCCATTTGGGCATAGGGTTCTGCTTGTCTTTCCAACCCTCAAGAGCCAATCTGGTAGCCAAATACCCCACAGCGAGAGAAGCCCCAAAAAGAACGAGCCGAGCAATCACAATAGGCAAGAGAATCAGAATCTTAACCCACTCGTATACCCCATCAATCACCGGCGTATGGTTCCGAAACGGGTTCACCGTCGGCTGCCGGGGCACCTCGAACCAATCCGACCCGAGAAACGCAAACGGGTTGCGATGGCCCAATTGGGTATCATCGTCGTCGTCGATGTCGTCGTGGCGAACGCAGTTGTGGTTGCTGTGATTGCAATGATCGATTCGGTTCGATGGTCCTTGATGATGGTTCAGGCGGTCGTCTTGCTGGACGTCTATGATCAAATGGGGATGATCAGACGGCGGAGATGAGAGGAGAGGCGAGGCAAGATCGTTCTCCGCCATTGAAGATTGCTAGTGGAGCAGGAGGAGAGAGAGCTGAGAGAGAGAAGGTGGTGTGGATCCAGCATGGGACTTTGTGCAATTTCTTATTTATTATTTATTATTTATTTAAGCGTGTGCTGTAGTGTTTTGTGGTCGTCGTGGGAAAGATCTTTATTAGTTTATTCTAGCCACGTGCTTTATCATTATTTTTCCTCTCTTTTTTAAAGTAAATTTGATCTTTTTTCCCTCTTTTTTTTTGAAAAAAAACAAACAAAAAAAGAAAATGTGACTCGATGTGGCTCGATTTTTAACCGCGTATATTTTTCGAGGTAAAATCATAACTAAATATGAGTCGTTAAACCTATCGCATCGTATTTTATGTAATTCTATGTTTCTAGATTTCTAGTGTTATTATTTTTTTTTTCCAAGAAAAGTAGTACTATGGGCTGCAATAGCTGCCTGACTCCATTGGCGAGTGATTATAATTAATACAACGAAATTTATATATCATGCGTCTAAACAAAAATACGAAACTTTTTTCCCTCATTTTCATAAACAAGGACTAGTTTGGTATCGATATAGTTGTATTGTACCCATGCTGCGAGTAAGAACAGTTGTAAGAAAAAAAAAATTAAGTGTTTAGTATATTTAATTTACGAAACTATGATGCAGTATCTAATCTAAGTATAGACTGCTAAAAAAAACAAAAAAATCCCTTTATAAATCGTCAAATCATTAATATAGATTGTGATCGTAACTTGCATGTGGGATATGGTGATAACCATATTACCTTTCACGATGATGATACTAATGATCTGATTGGCATCATAACTAAAAAATAATTTTTTGTTTTTAAAAATAGAAAATTGTTTTCCAATAACATTGTCTTCCGAAAAAAAATAATTTTTTGTTTTTAAAAATAGAAAATTATTTTCTAATAACATTGTCTTCTGAAAACACTAGCATTATTCTCTGAAAATAGTTTTTAAAAATAGAGTTAGAGAAAACAAAAAATTTTGAAAACAATAAAATGTTATTTTCAAGATGTTTTCTTAACTTTTTTTTTCTAAAAAAAAATAAAAATTCTTTCATATGACTTTTATATACACATTTTCTTATAATTTTCTCTCTCATCACCTTCTCTAATCACACTCTCTCTCTCATTACTTTCTCTTATCACTTTCTCTCTCTTCATTCTCTCAATCCTCATTCTCGATCATCATTTTCTCTCTCATCACTTTTTCTCTCCTCATTTTATTTCATCATTTTCTCTCTCGTCATTTTCTATCCGTTCATTTTTTTCAATCACATTATCTCTCCTCATTCTTTATTACTACTTTGTTTTTTATAACTTTTTTTATCTTTATTTTTTATCACCATGCATTCTTATTATTTTTCTCTTTTCTTATTCTCTTACTTGAATTTATCTCTGTTACTCTCTCTTGACTTTTTCTTTCTAATATTTTTTATATTCATATAATTTTTTTCCTAAAAATTATTTTTAGAAAATATCTGCCAAACACCCATTGTTTTTTGAAAACATTATAAAACAGCTTTTGTTCTTATTTCTGAAAACACAACTCTGAAAACAGAAAACAAAAAACAATGCCAAACAAGCCCTAAATCTCCACTTTCCTAAGGGTTTTTTTTTTTTAGAAACAAACAAATAAATTGATACAAAATTTACATCCCCAACTAATTTGGCTAATTTGGTTCCAATTAAATAAGAATGTTTTTAATTAACCAGTATAGTCTTACCTAAAAACCATTAATCAATGAAACAAAAATGTATGCAATTTTTCTTCATTGAATCTTCCATTCTTTTTTTCTTTTTCTTTTTCATTTCATCCACCATCAGTTTTGCCTTTTCGAGTTAGCATTTATTGGGTTGTAGCTTTAGCATAAAAGTATTTTTGGCTTTTCCTATGTGAGTTTTGACCGAATTAAACGAAAGATGAAATTTGTATTGGTCTACTTATCTAGATGGATGGTTTTATAATCTCTGAAAATCGGATGGATAAATCAAGCATTTCACATAAACCTATAAGATATTGTTGTTATTTTCCCTATTTATTTCCTATTTTTCCTATCTTGAATGGTTAAAGAAAATAATCTATATTTTAGATCTTCTGTCCCAAAATATATTTTAATTATTTCTGTATTTGATTCCATGAATTTAATACTTTACTTGATATATATATATATATATATATATTGCCAATCCAGTAGATATTTTTTGTTTTTACCTATGTATAGGTATTTTTTTTAGCCGTTAGATCATCATCTAATAGTAATCAAACGACTATAATAAGGTGTATGAAAAAATGTGTATCATTAATATTTTTTCTCTCTCTTCCTTTTTAATATAAAAAATGTATATGATAAATTTTCATTGGTCAAAATGATACCTATATATAAGTTAAAAAAAAATATCTACTATATATACATATATTGAGTACCAATCTAGTATGTTTTTTTTTACTACAAATATTATTTTACCTAATTAAATTTTATCACACATGTTTTTTATGATAAAGGTAAAAAAGAAAAAAAATATTATTTATTATTTTTTTTTAAGTACTTAAATCATAATAGTCATTAAATTATGATGCAATAGCTAAAATATACATAAAAGTTAAAAAAAAAAATACCTACTAAATTATAACCATATTATTTATTTACTTTTTTTTTTTAACAGAGAAACCTATTTTCAGGAATAAAAAAATTAGACAGCAACTACTTTTGAGGGTGGATAATAGAATCGTACAACCTGGTCTTTTTAATACCACTTTTTTGTCTGAAAAGTCTGTCTTGTCCCTATGTTTTCTGTAGCCTCCTCTGTAAAATCCTTGTTCCACTATCTATCTTCCTTTATTCTCTCTCTAAAAAAAACCGCACAGCAAGTTCATAGAGAAAGTTCGATCAATAGAGGGTTTTGGGTAGTTCTTGAGCTCTTTCACCTCGTCGCTCGTGCTCAGGCGACTCAGGCACACGACGCACGTATCCTAGTGCTCATTATCATATTTGAACCGCTTTGTGATTCCGCCAAACGTGGTCAGGAGCAAGCGATCAAGGAGAAGAAGAAGAAGAAGAAGAAGAAGAGGGAGATAGTGTTGGAGGTGGGAATGGAAGGTTTTCATATTCTAGAAATTGGATTTCAAATTGGAAGAAAAAGAATAATGGGTTATGTTTCTGAATCTGAGGGCCCAAGAGAAGAGACATCTGCATACTGCGATTATAAGAGCTGCTTTATATAACATATGAAAAAGTTCGTTTAAATTTCAATAATAATAAATTTCTTATTTTGAACCATGTTTATTTTATTTATAGTTTTACTAAGAATTTTATTTCTATTTCTAGATTGTATGAACAATATTACTCTGTTTCATTTGATAATAATTCCGTTATTATTTCTAGATATGACTTAAATATTTGTTTCAGATTTTTAAATGATGAGCTTTATATACGAAGGCCTGCTGTTAATTCACTGTTGAATATTGATAATAATTCCGTTATTATTTCTAGATATGACTTAAATATTTGTTTCAGATTTTTAAATGATGAGCTTTATATACGAAGGCCTGCTGTTAATTCACTGTTGAATACAGAGATGTTTAAAGTTGAAAAATTCAAACCTAAGAAACAAAAAATTTCTATGATAATAACATATATCTTTGGCATCTTAAATTGAGAGAATTAAATATTGGCGCTCTATCAGTTTGTGAATCCTATCTTGAAGGTAAAATGACTAAAAGACCGTTTTTTCAAAAGGTCAAATAGCCACTAAACCTCTTTAATTAATACATTCTGATATTTGTTGTCCATTAAATATATAAGCAATAGGGTATTTGTTGTCCATTAAATATATAAGCAATAGGGGTTACGGATATTTTGTCATATTCATTGATGACTATTCAATATATGGTTATATTTTTCCTAATACATAGGAAATCTGAAAACTTTTGGAAAGTTTAAAGAGTTCCAAGTAAAAGCTGAAAAATAGTTAAGTAAGTCAATAAAATCTCTTCGATCAAATCGAGAAGCTAAATACCTTGATGATGAATTCAATATTTACCTTGTTAAACATAGAATTATATCCCAACTAATAACACTGGGTACACCACAATAAAACGATGTTGCAAAAAGAAGAAATTGAACATTACTAAATATGGTAAGATCCATACTTAGTTATTCTATTTTATGTAACTCATTTTGAGATTATGCGTTACAAACTACTATATGCATTCTAAACATGGTACCGTTCCAATTCAGTATCAAAGACACTTCTAGAGTTATGGAAGTTTGTGACATATATGCTTATGGGAGTGTCCAACACATATGCTGAAAACAAAAAATAGAAAACTAGAACCTCACACAAAATTATGTATATTTGTAGGTTATCCTAAGGGAATGGAGGAGGTCTATTTTATAATCCTCAAGATAAGAAAGTATTTATATCGACAAATGCTATTTTTTTAAAACTACCTATATGAAAGACTATAAACCTCGTATCAAAGTTGTCATGGAAGAGTTACTTTCTGATGAGATCAAACTGTAACCAATAATTATTGTCGAAAAAGAAAAGTAAATGACTTCTCTAAATCAGGACACTTTGCCACTTCGACATAGTGGGAGGGTGATAAGACCACTAACCCACTGTAGAGAAATTAGAGAAGCTCAAATAGTTATCTTTGATAATGGTAAAGATCATCTATTAAAATAAAATATGGCAATGGCTGATCCTGATAAAAAGAAATGACAAAGGGCTATGAACCTTGAGATAGAATCAATGTATTCTAACTCAGTTTAGAAATTTGTAGACCTTCATGATGAGATAAGACCCATTAGTTCTAAATGAATCTACCCAAAAAAAAAAGAGGAGTGGATGAAAAAGTGGAGACTTTCAAAACAAGACTAGTAACAAAGGGTTACATTTAGAAGGAATGAGTTGACTATAAAGAGACTTTTTTGCTAATAACCATGATGAAGTCCATTCACAATTTTTTTATTCAAAGTGGCTTATTTCAATTATGAAATATGACAGATGGACGTCAAAATAGTTTTTCTTAATGGTTACCTTGACTAAACAATTTATATAGTTTAACCAGAAGATTTCATTGCCAAAGGCTAAGAGCAAAAGGTTTGCAAACTACAACAGTACATTTATGGACTTAAGTAAGCTTCAAGATCTTAGAATATGAGGTTTAATGAAGCTATAAAATCTTATGGGTTTGATCAAAATCCTGATGAATCTTGTGTTTACAAGTACATTAAAGATCAAAGAATGGTTTCTTAGTTCTATGTTGATAACATTTTCCTAATTGGAAACAATGTAGAAATGTTGTCAAATGTTAAGAAAAGGCTAGCTAACTAATTCCAAATAAAATATTTTAAATAGACAAGTTATATTCTTAGGATCTAACTTCACCTGATTGCTAGAATAAACCGTTAACTTTGTCTCAAGCATCGTACATTGACAAAATGCTTATTAGATTTGTGATGTAAAACTTCAAGAGAGGACAATTGCTCTCTTAACATGGAGTTATTCTTTTTAAGGAGCAGTGTTCTAAGACACTTCAAGAGGAAGAAGATATATGATGGATTCCTTATACATCAGCAGTTGGAAACTTTATATATGCAATGTTGTACACTAGACCTGACATCTGCTACTCTGTAGTCAGTCGGTTTCAGTTTAACTCAGAATTAGATCACTAGATAGCTATGAAACACATTCTTAAGTATCTTCAGAAAACAAGAAAATATATGCTAGTACACTCTGGTAGGGATTTAATTCCTATTAGATATACTGATTCTCATTTCCAATCTGATATAGACAGTAAAAAATCTACATTTAGATCAGATTTTACTTCCGGTGGTGGATCCATAGTTTGGAAAAGTATAAAACAAGATTGTATTGCTTATTCAACTATGGAAGCTGAACATGAAACTGCTTCAGAAGCAACGAAGCAAGTAATTTGACTCCGTAAGTTCTTGAGTAATTTTGAAGTAGTTCCAAATATAGATAAACTTGCCACATTATTCTGTGATAATAATGGTGCAGTGGCAAATTCAAAAGAACTAAAAAGCCACAAGAGATCTAAGTATATACATTGCATGTATCAACATGTATCACATGATTAGAGACTTTGTGAAGAAGTAAGAAGTATCAGTTATAAAGATAACATCAAAAAACAACCTTACAAACTCGTTCATCAAGACGTTGCCTACTAAAACTTTTAAGAGTCTAATAAATGGGATGAGATTAAGGGATATATCTTATTTGTTTTAGGATAAGTGAGAGATTATTAGTGTTTTTGCCCTGAGAGTGAGATGTAAATAATGATTTACTGTTAAATAAATATGGTCAATTTTGTTATATTTGCTTGCATATATTATTTATGATAATATATATAAATATCATGAAAATTCCTTGATTATAAATTAATGTAACATTAAATTTAGTATGTATAAAAGTTATACATACAAGAGGATTAAGTTTAAAAGACATAATCTAAACTAGTCCGTAATTAATTATTAAAATTGGGAACTTTAATTTAAAAAATTACTAGTACAGTCCGTAACTATTGAGAATGGAACAGCCTTATCCAAACTATTTATGTAACAACATTAAATAGAGATACTTAATGAGATTATATAGAAGTGGACCAAATAAATTAGAATATTTGATAATATCTATTACAAAACATAATATTCAAATTTATCATCCGATGATCATACATGGAATGCTCTTAATTCTGAATAATTAGTAGAATTTTGTTTATATATTTATATCTCTTGATGTATTCGGTAATATCTATATTCATACCAGATCAAATCTTTACATATTAGAGACATGATAATATAGATAGCTGAGAATATTAATTAACAATATAGAATACATTCCTTCCTAATAGAAGTTAGAACAATAATTTACTCGAGTAATGATTTGGCACTTAAACGATAGAACGCTCAATCTATGATTTGATCATGAATTTGTTGTTCATTAGAGAATCATAGGAACTTAAAAATAAAGAAGTAATTAGAGAAAATTATGGATTACGAATCTAACTCTATTTACGAATCATTTATGGAGGATTGATCTGTATGTAATGATTAAATCAATAGACAAACTTTATAATTACTTTGAGTAATTTATATTATAACTTTCAAGAGTGCATTTCTAGTTTTTTAGTGGAGTAACATTGGAACTAACAAATTTGACAATTTCATTAAAGAGTTTAATTGATTATTAAATTTATTAGAGCTTGAAACTACAAGTCTATAAGTCCCCGAACCAACTCTATTAACATTGTATTGAATGTGTTATATAGCTAATTTCTTCTATTAATAATTGATTTAGAATTATTGAATTCTAATTAATTATATCACACTAAAATTAATGTTACACATTTAATTATTTTATGTATCACATTATAATAAATAATAAATTTTATTATTTTTGTCTATTTAATTTTTTGTTGCTTTTTAAATAATAAATTTTTTAACAAACAATATGTCCAACCATACTATATTGGGCGTGTAACATAAAGATATTATCTTAGTGTTACACGCATAAACATAAAAAATAATATGATTATTTTTGTTATTTTCAATTTAAAAAATTATGATTTAACAAATAAATTTATATCCATTATTTTATAATTTGATCATTTGAATTGTTTGGATAAAACAAAATAGGAAATTATTTTTGAAATATTAGCTTGTGTAAGACAAGCTTTACACGTTAATTATAAAAAGAAATTTAAGGAATTTATTTTTCCTTTAAATGTGTAAGAGTTGTTTTTTTTTTCAAATTAAAAAATATATGGAATTAACTATATAATTAAATAGATAAATCAAAGAGGAAAGAAAGATATTTCACTTTAATAAGAAACTATTATACACATTAAAATGTTTTTAGCAATATACATGTAAACCCTATCGTGAGATGAAGGAATTATATTTTCCTATTTGAGTGAAATATATTTCGTTTTATATGATTTTAAATTATTTAAAATTTAATTGGAAACTATTTTACACATTAAAGAGTAGAAAAAATCTTCTTCTCATCTTTATATGTTTTGATAATATCTTTAATAGATCAAAATTGTTTTTCCTATTTAAAGTAATATGACATTATTATTATATTAATTTGTCACTTTATCAATTTGAAAAATAGTTTTATATGTGTAAAGAGTTTGAGAAAATTAGGCAATCTAATTTTTATAGTTCACACGATAAAAATAAGAGACAAACCAATTTTTTTATATAGATCTGGAACTTAAAAAAGAAATAGAGCTACTTTATTTTCTTTTAAATTTTTAACTGTCTTTCCTCCCTCTTCTCTATCTTTTTGTTATCTTATATGTTGAGATATATAATAAAAATTTTAAAAGTGTGTGCTAAAATAATAATATTGTGATTATTAAAAGCTTATCGTCTAGTTCTTCAGTGTGGAGGTTTAGTGAGGAAGATCGTAGTCTCATAACTGTGACAAAGATCAATTACTTTATTGGAAGAAAATTCTCAAAAAAAATGTTAGAGTATTCTTTCTTTTCCATAAAAATAATTATTTTGATTATATGTATTAAAACAATAAAGATATAATGATCTAAACTAAAATTTTATTTGCCATACACACCACCACGTTCTGAAATGCCACATAATTATTCTTATGTCTCCAAATCAAAGTCAGACTAACATTGACTTTTCAAAAGAGGGTAGTGAAGTTACAGCAGCAAAATAAAATGATAAGGGACAAAATAATTAGGATTCGCTTTATTTATATATATATACGAGTTTCTAAAATATCACTGAAAAATAAGGAGATGAGTATAGTGACATTTTGTAATCAAGATCTTTTGTTTTAGCATTCTAACATGTACAAATTTTAGGATATAAACTACCCTATTTATATTGTGATGCTTAATAAAGCATTAGGGTTGTTTGCTTATTATCTTGGTTCCGATTTATATTGTGATTATTAAAAAAGTTGGCACCAGAACGTTTATGTGTTTGTCCAATTTATTTTTCAGCATTGTGTGTTTATTATCTTGGTTACTTCTAATACTCGTTAAAATTTAGTGAACGTGCCATTCAGAATCATTATATGTATCTTTTCATTTTAGTTTAAATATGAAAATCAAATAATTAATTGACTTATTTGGCTTTTATTATTTCTTTTTAAGAAAAATACACTTAAAATTTTTTTGGGTTTATTGTTGACCCTGTTTAGTTTGTCAATTTGAATTAGTATATTTAAATAAAAATTATAAAATGAGTTATAATTGAAATGAAATACATTTAAAATGAAATAAAGTAGAATAAATTATAACTAGAACGAGAAACATTAGAATGAACTATTCAAAAATAACTTCTATGTTTCATTCTCATTCCAAGATACAAAAAACATATGCTAATGGTCGATGTGACTAATGTACCATTTGAATGAAAAAATGAATTATTAAACAAACACTCATTTCAAAAAACTGTTTAAATGGATATATTGGAATTATTGAAATAACACTCATTCTAATAGATTTTTTATTTGTATAGAATGAAATGAGTGAAACAAATGGGTCAAATGTGTTCGTGTAATGTGAGTGATTGCCAAATAATATTGAGTAACTTGCCAAATTTTTATGATTTGGCATTTTATTGTTCTTGTAACATTAGTGATTGCCAAACATTATTGAGCAACCTGCCACATTTTTATGATTTGGGACGTTATATCCTTACAATATTACGTGATGTTATATATTTATTTAGAAAGAATATTATCTTTTCCCCCTAATTATAATAAAAGGATTTTTTTTCATAATTTTTCTAGAAAAGGATTTCTTTTATAATTATAATAATTTGATAAATAAGTTTTGTTTCATTTAGCTTTATAATACGGTGTTAGATTTAACTTGGCAAGCACGTCTCACTTCTAATATTAAGATATGAAGTTCAAATTCTCTACTTTAGGAAGAGCATTAATAAAAATTTTAGACTTGTAATATGAAAATTTTCTTTAGCAAAACAACTAATTAAACACTTTAATAAGAGAACAAGTAATTTCAAAGTCTCACAGAATATGTGTTACACTATATTTTGTTTTCATCACTTTCTTTTTTTTTTTTGGGTATTTAACACATCATCCACCAAAAAAAAAAAAAAACGACAGTTGCTGTAAAAAAAACGTGTATTTGTAATGTTCAATGTATTTCTATGCACTATGCATACATTTTTTTAATGACGTGCAGAAATAAGTTTAGGACTTCAAGCGAATCCAACCTTTTATACTAACAAGCAAAAAAATCATCAACGGACCTGACGGAGAAAAAATAAAATAAATTCATTAATGAGAAAAAGACCCTCAATTATCTACCTCCGATCTTTGCATGTCTGCTTCCTCTCGTCTTTTTTTAGCGGGTGTCTCTCTTACCGAGGATCTTTCCTCTCTTAATATGTAAATATTTTTTTTCTCTTTTTTTTTTTTAAATTTTATTTTTGCTTTTATTTTCAAATAATTCTTTGTTTGTAAACGTAGTTATTTACCTAAATTTAGAAATATGGCTTTACATCTAAATATGTGATATTTTGGGTTATTTTTAGTATTTTTTTCTCTTTTTAGTGTCTTTCAGATTTGTATAATTTTTTATTTAAATATAGAGAGATTATTTTTTCCCTTTTTTTAGTGTGTTTTTGCTAGTATTCTTCTATATATGAGTCTTTCAAAAACCAGATTTGGAAAATTTCACGATATTAAAGATCTTGTTTGCAGTCACTGTGGTCGGTGATTTATAGTATTGAAATTTTTGACTTAATTACTGTAATTGGCTAGTTATGGTGCTGAAATTCGTGACTCAGAGCCAAAAAAGGATTATTGTGGCGTGTACTAATAGACATCTTGAGCATGGGACTATGGCGTGATGGACTTGAAGGATTTTTTTTTTTTTTCCGTTAATTAGAAGTGACATTTACAATCATATTTTTTATTACAAGAATATGATAGCCCACAAAATGAATTTGGATTTTTCTTGTACTATTCTTATATCCAATTTAACTAGTCAAATTCTTTTCAAAAAAAAAAAAGAAGAACACAACCTTAATCTTCATTAATAACGCTACTAAAATAATTTGACTAATGAAGATGAAAACATCAGGCCATTTTTATTTATTTATATTATTATTTTTAGGAAGAACACGTTTCTAGTGTACCCTTTTTCATTTTTTTTTAATATAGGACCCTTTTTCACATTGACAGCTTGTACAATTCACAAACCTGTGCAGTAATTTCTGAGCTTATGCCTTAACGTGAGGTATAAAATTAATACCATAAATGGTATGATGAATATAACATTAATTTATATATTTATTATTATCTAGATTAATCTTGTGATAATCTCCGGATTGCACCAATAACTTTCTTGCATTTGAATGTCTAAACTCTAAAGTCTAAACCTCCTCTTTTTTTTTTTTTTAATATTAAACCTTGTTCAATCTATAGTTGTACTAAAAATATGACATTGACTCACGAGTTAGTCATTATGAGGGAATGTTATTTGTTCACGTCGCGTTACATATCTTCATACGAAGAAGGGCTAACTTTTTCATTGGACTAATATGACCCACTTAATAGAAAAATGATTTCTTTTTACAATGAAGTAAGAACTAACATCTAACAAGAGAGCTTCTTGAGCCAAGAGCACACCCAAAGAAAGTGAGAAAATTAGATAATAGTCACTTGTTATATTTGAGTTTTTACTTTTATTGGCAATTTTATTTTATTATTAAATTCTGTTGCCGCTTTTGTTGGTGAATTTTCATTGTTTTTTTTTTCCCTCTCGTTATATCACAATTTCTCTTATATGTTGTAATTTTGACTAGAAATGACAAAATAAACGAGTCGAGACTTAAGTGCACAGACGGGCTCCTAAGGGGCCATACCTAGTTTAAAAAAATAATTAAAAAAAGATTATTATAAGTATAATTAATTAAAAATATTAAGAATTTATAAAAAATATATATTATATTTTTTCCTTATTGTTAAAAATTTTAAAATAATTAAATAAAGTATAAATACATAAGTTGAATAGCTAATAAAAAAATTTAAAATAAAATCTTAAAAATTTATTTAGAATTAGATTGAAATTTAAAAGTGTAAAAAAAATGAAAGAATAAGTATATTTAAGTACAAGAAAAAGTTTGTTTTTAATTTATTTAAAAATAAAAAACAATTATTTTAGCTGGCCGTTTGGTCCTAACTATTTTGGGAGGTCTAATTTTGACAAATAACAATTCGTCCTTTCCCTCATTTTTTACGCAATTTCCCTGATCCGTTGTATTTTTTAACTATTAATTCACAAATAATTGCTTTGGGAATTTCTAGAATTTAAAATTCCCCTAAAGAGAAAAAGGGGGGGCATCGGGGACTTACTTGGTGGCACTTAAAGATTGTGCATGTTTTTAGACGCTAATCATATCTTAGTCTCTTAAAAAAAAAAATCAAATCTTATTCAATCAGTACGCAATTAAAATTAAATCTCATGAAAAATTGACGTTTAAATATATTTTATTTTAGGGATCTTTTAATGGTATCTAGTATTTATACTTTCAACTAACATGGTAACATTTCTCTTCTTTTTTTCTTTTTGGCCTTCTTCTTTCTGTTCAATTTTTTTAAATATAATTTTTAAGGTGATGTGAATTCAATTGACTTTTGAGGGTGCTTTCAACGCGGACCTATTCATTGGGGGGCGCTTTGTTCGCACCCATCGTCGCATTAGGGCACCCTTTTTTAAAAAAAATATATTTTTTTTTATTTACCAAGATGCATAAATTTTTTCCCTTAAACTTCACGGGTAATCATGTACACCCTTGCCCATAATTTTTCTTTGAATTGTACCGCATGAAAAAAAAAAATCCCACCAAAATAGAAAATACCTTCAATCATATAAAATTCAAGATAACTTCATTGAATTGTTTTTCTTCTTAAAGAGGAAATTCGTTATGAAAGGATAATAGAGTTTGTTTTTATATAAGAAAAAAAAAAGAGAATACTCCAAGAATTCGTTGTAGTTTTTTTTTTTGGTTTTTATTCTCTTGTACGTTACTTCCAGTTCAGTTCTTTAATATTATGGGTAATTTTTTTTTTCAAAATATTTGCATTAGTGTTGATTGCAACTCTAGAGGTTTGAGAATTGTAAGAGACAGTATTCAATAAGAAACAAAAATAAAATATAAAAGTAAGAAAAATTCTAAGCAATGGAAGGAGATGGAGGGAAGGAGAGAGTTGTCTCGATCGTTTTAGAGCTTCTGAGATCGGATAAATTAAGGGAGTTTTATGTTGGTGAATGAGTTTACTGGGTGCACATAAAAAACTTAGGTATTAAATGTTCATTCTCTTTAGTCGACTTATATTTGTCATTTTACTTGTTAAATGAATACTTTTATGTCAAGGTGCCAATATAAATCCCTATTTATTAAAATTACTTGTCATTATTATTGATTTTAAGAATAATATTATGATATATTATTGGTATTCAACATCATCGTAATAATGTGTCAATTTGTTATTAGATAATAAGTAATACAATAAATTTTACGTAAATTCTATACTTAATTAATAATAGACTAATATATCATGTGATATGAAACACCTTCTAGACTAACACATCATGTGATATAAAACACCTTCTACTGAAATACTTTCTACGGCAATTCTAATTACTCTTGAATAGACTCCCATTCTTCAGTTCCTTGTTATTAATTTCTCTCTTGGAAAAAAAGTGACTATTAAATTTAAATTGGTCTTGAAGAGAAGAGTATACATGTCACTATGATATTAAATATCAATTCAACGTTTGGACGTCGGCAAAAGAGCCAAGGCGTGTGAAGACGATAGAAGGAGGACCGCTTGATCAGCAAAGCATCAAACGATATGAAATGTGAAGCGTGTAATTGTGATTAGATTGAGTGGAGCTCAAGCCCTTCACTTGGCATTGTTTTTGACCAAATATATTTAAATCCACGTCCACTTTTAGATAATACTACTTTTATTTTTTTTATTTTTGTTGGGGCGTTTTGAAAATGATAGATTTATGTATAAGGTGGATCAAGCAAGAAGAAGCGGACGAATCAACAAGACATAAATGGGTCCCATTACAGAAAAAGAAATGCTTTGATTTGATTACGTTTCTTTTACATGATTTGATTAGAATATATGGGCGTGAAACATGTAATCTTTTTGTAGGATCCGTTCTTAAATCATACACCATATAGACGATTAAGTGACAGAATAGGTTATAAGCGGGGCATATTGTCTGACACGTATTTAAAGTGATCGATTAATAGTCACGCGAGTCGCAAATGGTACCGTATAAGCCCATGGGCTATCCTAGGCCAGGGCCGAACTCATCCCAGACCCTGGATAGATTCGGCCTAGTCCGATTCTTACATTGACAGCTGGGAGGTGGGAACCTCAAAGAGTCTTCCGCCAGAATACCGTGGGAAGCAGCTCACCGTTTCAGACCTAGACGGAGCATTTAATGTGATCCTGGGTAGGTGCGCGCATTGGGTAAGTCATCCTGACAGAACGGTGGCTTGTCAAAATATCACCCCCGACAAGCTGGAGTCGTAGGGGATGGCGGAAAACAGGCCACGATGATGCAAAGGAGGTCACGGTAACCACGACCCGTGATTTCTGGAGTAAGTCATGATGGAAAAAGGTATTCAATTCTGTGATTGAGAACCAAAAAGCTCCCAGTTCCAGGATTATATTTATAAGGCTTGTTTCCTCCCTAAAGAGAGAAAAAAGATATACAAAATAAGAAAAACTTTTACAGAGAAAAACTAAATCCTTGATGTTCAGTCTTAGGGATAAATCACTGACTTAAGCATCGGAGAATCTTTGCAGGTAGTCACACCTGTCTCTCCATCTCAGCTTGAAACTAAAGGCATTCCGGGATAGCAAGGATACGTGGACAGTTGATGGATACAACGTCAGCAGTTCAGAGACATATAGACAGCTGGTAAGAACAGTACCAACACTTTCACTTGGTGGTTTGCACTCTTGATCTTATCATCTGATTTTGTGCATTATTTTGAAAATTTGGGTCCTTCTTGTTATTATTTTTGGCCACGTTTAAAGCCATTTTGAGCTTCTCCGGTGCATATTCTTCAATAAACATATTAGATGGTTGTGATTCCAAGAACAGTTTTAGGAGATCTTACCTTTGAATTATATAAAGGGGCGTTTATATATATTCTTGGAAGTTAGATCAAATAAGTATATACACGGTGTTGGATGAAATAAAATAAGAATAATACATACTAAAGGAAACAAAAAATACAGACAATAACCAAATTTGACATTAGAAGAACTCTACTTTTCTTTTATATTGTTAGCAACGCTAGATGGCTTGTTAAAAAAAAAAAAAAATTACTAAGAGTTTTTTTTTATTCTTTTTAATTAAGTTAGCTTTTCTAATTCTTTTAATTCCTCATACTCGGATTTACATTTTAAACAAGCAAAATAGAAACAACCTTAAAACAAATATATCTTATGAAGAACTAAAAAACTAAAAATGTTTCACATATTTTGAATGTAAAGAAAATAAGAACCTAGTATTATTATGAAGAACCTTGAGAGAGAGATTTATCTTCCAGATGTAAGATAAATTTGAGATACTAAACGGTGGATTTGTATTATTTTTTTATGTTATGTTGTTTTTGAAGAAAGAATTAATTTATAAGGCTCAATAGCATATTTTTTTTAGAACGAGGCTCAATAATATTAATTGTAGGAAAAGAAACCATGTTTAATATTTTGTTTTCTTTTGGAAGAGAAAATTTATGCATATAAAGATGTTTCTATATTTGTGAGACCTTCATTTAAAAATCACATAATTCTTTATTAAAAAAGTATTAATTTTAAGAAATTATGCATATAAAGATGTTTCTATATTTGTGAGATCTTCATTTTACAAATCACATAATTCTTTATTAAAAAAATATTAATTTTAAGAAATTGTATTTCAGAAAATCTATAGATAGATGGAAGAATAAATTTAATAGATTTTGTTTCTAAGTTAAAATTAAATTAACTTACAATTAGACTTTAATTATAATTTTTATACATGTCGACTATTGAATTAGGATATTTTATTTCTTAAATAAATAAAATTTAAATTAAAAATCAGAGGCCTTTTGCTCAAGGTGGGGCTCTCGACGACTACCTCTATCGCCTAGGCCTTGAGCCGGCTCTGATTGACAATGTTTTTGGTGACGATGATTTTGTAGTGGTTTTGGTGATGATGATTTTGTTTTATTTTTAGCATTTTTTCATCATGGATACGTTGTATCTTTGTCACGTGTTTACAATCACATAGTGTGCACACTATAGTACCTGCACTTTTGAATAACAAATTCTTACATGTTAGTATTGAAACAAATTAGGAAACAAAAGAACCATGTAAGAATTAGAGGAAATTGATGACTTTTTTTTTTCTTTTTTTAAATATGATACCTTTCTTGTCTCCATGAGATTTGAACCCAACTAATTGAGCTAGTTCAAATTGAGAGAAAATTGATAACTATCATGTAATTACCTCTTACGTAGCTTACTTATAAAATATTCACTATTATAAAAAAAAATACACACATATATTACGTAGCTTACTTATAAAATATTCACTATTAGAAAAAAAAAATACACACACATACTACTAATAGATAAAATTAGGACTGAATTGGATTGGATTAGATATATAATTACGATTGAACTATTTAGTATTGTATTGTATTTGGTGTAACATTAGACTAGAACATAAATACATAATTAAAATTTTATTAATGTAGTTTTCATAATATTTTTTTTATGAAATAAAAAGATAAATATTTTATAAATTATAGAGAGAAAATTAAATAATAATTAAATAAAAAGTAGTATTTTATTTTATTTTTAATAATTATTATATATTTAATTTTTTTTAACAAATGATATATGCATTTTTTAAGAAAAGACAGAAGATAAAAAATATTTTATTCATAAAAGAAATTTCACGAAAAATGAAGCGAAGGTCTTATTGGAACTAAATAAACCTAAGTTCCTCCACTAAGAGAACCAAACATTGAACTGGAGTCCAGTTGCTTCCAATAGTCCCCGGGGAGTGACTTGCACGTGGAACCGGGTGTGTCATTAGTACAAATGTTAGTCAGCCACAAGTACAACTTGAAAACTAGAAACGAGAAGCCAAGTACACCAATGTCTGGTATTAAGCTTGGAAACTATCCAAATGCTCCTATAGCACTTTGCTTCGTCTCATTAACATCGAGAATTAAGAATGATGTGATAACTACTCCAGATGCCCTTTCCTAGCACCCAAGTTCAGTATACGTCTCGACGTTTTTCACCAAAAAAAAAAAAAAAAAAAAAACAAGTTCAGTTTACGTCATTTTTTTTTTTTTTTTTTCCTAATGTCATGTACTTCTATGCCTCTTTTTTAATTAATTTTTTTTAGAGTAAGAAGATGAGAGGAAACTGAGATTGTACTAAATAGGTAAAAATAAAATTAGAAAATATATGAGTAAGAAAAACGACATTCATCTACATAGAAAATAAGCAGACATTCATTTGCATAGAAAATTAGCACGACGAGCCCAAAATGGGAGCATTCCTGTACGACCCAAAAACTAATAATGATACGAAATGGCCCAAACTAGAAACAGTTTGAGCCAAAATGACTTTTTTATAATTATTTTGAAAAAAAGATACGAATAAGACTAATTTGGACTAAAATAAATTTTTTTGTACACCATTCTAAAAATAATATTTTTAAGGATGTTAAATAACGTCTTGACTTATTGACTTATGATCAAAAACTTATGTACTGAAAAAATCTTAAATAATAGTTTTTCATGATCAAGAAATTCTTAACACTCCTAAAATAATTTTTAGAAAAATGTAAAAAAATCATTTCGGCCTAAGTTAGTCTAGTCCATTACATTTTTCCCCTATTTTTCAAAATAATTTTTTTAAGAGTATCACAATAATGGCGATTGTGGTCTCTATGTTTAATGATCATAAAGTTGTGAATAATTTTAAGACCAACAAACGATCACTAATATTGAGACTCATAAAAAAGTCCTACTAATAAATACTCTTGAAAAAGTCATTTTGGGCCCAAAACACTACTAGTTTGGTTTATTTTCCTAAATGCTCTATTTTCAACCTATCCATGTCATTTTCTCAAGATAGAGTGGCCATAGGGCCAACAGGTACCAATCCCACAAAAACCATTTTAGATACGTGTTCATTTGTTTAAGAGAAGAGAACACACTTTGTTGCTTGCAGTAAATCAGAGAGAGGCCAACTCTTATAACGGGGTATCAAAAATTATCACATCCACACCACCTTTTCAGTGGAAGGCAGTGCGGAATAAATGCCAGTTTTCAGAATTTTGACAATTCCTATATACCAAAAGAATCTATACAACAATTAGCCTGCCTTTCCTACATCGATTTCCATCGATCTTGCTCACCTTGAGGATTTTCTGCAGTACTCCTCTCTAACTTTGCTTCAATTTGTGTTCACTAACTTGTAGAAAACAAACCTTTCTTTTCAGCATTAAAACGCCAAACACAGCAAGAAAAGAACTGCTCATCATCAACTTCATAGAAGTCCTAATAGCTCACATTGTCGTCTACATTGCTTCCATGTCCCTCTGTAGTAGAGATCTTATTTACATCATCTACTGATTCCTGATCTGTGAGGAAGTACCCATCGTCTGGAGGCTTATAGTCCTTTCCCCTCCAAACCACAATCTGCTCCTTCTCAAATGTCACTAGTATACAAGGCACCAGATCCTGCACCAATACCAAATTATCTTAAAAACTAGAGGAATAAATCATGTTGGGAGATAGTTTCTGTGGTCTATGGTACTTTAAACTTTAGTTGTTTCTACAAGATCTGAATCAAAATTGAAGGCAAGAAACAATTCACAAGGTCCGGCCTTTGGCTTCTTTGACCACGGAAGGAGGTGCCCCACCAGAATTCTAACACATAACCACCTCATTGTACACCCCTAACAACAGAAATGAGATCAAATAAATAAACCAAAATTAAAGAAATCTGGGTGTCGGAAATCTGTGGTGACTGAGACTCGAACAATTGCATCGGACAAATTAGTGGCAAATTGAAGACATCTTAAAAGAGAAACATTTTTTTCCCCCTAAAAAAGACTCAATCTTAAAACTCTTTTAAGTTTCATACAATCTAAAATAAATTAGAGCAGTACTTTGCAGTAAATTACAATAGTACTTCCATTTACAAATTAACAAGGAAAAGAAGAATATTCACAAAAAAAGGAGAGAGAGTGTTATACAATACACAGACAATTTGGTGTTCCATTACTCAAGTAAAGGGAGGCTTCTAGTTTATCCTAACCCTCAAAATTTTCGATAAAGATCAATTACATGTGACTTTTATTAAGATCAATTACATGTGACTGTTATATAAAGGTTAGAAGAAACAAGAAACGGTTGAAATCATATAAAAATAACATACATGGTTACTCTATCCAAGATGGATGTTAATTAGAGGATGCAATTTACCCTTAGTTTGCAGCCTATTTTTTTGTAATCACTCCTCTCAAGACCTTGGCAATCAATCCGAACCAAATCAGAGAAGAGAAAAGCATCTCTGACCATTGGTACCAGGCTACCATAATAACCATTCTTCGCTGCAGTTCCAGCTGGGTCATTAATGATCAAAAAAACATAGACAAACCATTGAAAACCGCAGAAAAGAAAGGAATGTACCAAGTTTTGTTAAAACAGGGACAGCTAATCCTCTCTTTCTCATTTCCTTTGTTTCCTCTATGCTTAAGCCATCAATTGTAGTTTTGATCAGCCTTGGATACACGGGCTCATGGGGTCTCCACAACATTAACGGAATTGCCGGCCTTTTCTTGGGATTATAGTTCTTGCCCCTGTACAATATAAGAAGACCACCTTGTCTGTGGATGATTTTTCCAAACGTCTTGTCCTGCGACAAACACAAGAGAGACGATGAATACAAGGGCATAAACATATATAATGGTACAAATTTAAGATGCAGATAACATAATGTGTGTGCTAGCATGTTGTGCATCAAAGAAAGTAACTGATGGTTTTAGGGGGTGGGGGGGCTAAAATGGGTTTTTGGTGAGGATTACAATATAACAAAAAAACAATTTCTACGGAAGTCGCAAGTAGCAATGTGGGAGGAGGAAGAGCAAATGCAATGATATTGATGCTCTTTGGCGCTACCAAACTTGAGACAACACAATCATTCAGTAAAATCAATGAAATATTTTTTTCAACAGACTCGGAGTTTTGATAAATGCTAACTGCAAAATACAAGGTATCCAAGCAATACTCGCGCATAAAATTGACCGTTTTACAGAAAGCCACTTTTAAGGTGCTTTAGGCTGCAGGGATGGTGATTTAACAGAAACTATTATACCTCAAGCTGGGTGCACACGTTTTTCATGTCAACGGTCGAAACACCTAGACATTTAATCCTCACTGCTTCAGCATGTTTCCAATGATTATGAATATCATTCAGCATATTGTGAGTTAAACCATCTCTCCCTACAAAGAAAACACGCACAGCTACACAATTAAGACCCAAAAAGAGAAAAAACAGAAGACAGAGGAAATGAACTTCAGGGAAGACATTCTATTTTTTAACTACTTCTATTTATGTCAATTCAATTATTAGACTGAAAGGCCATCAACAGCCTACTCTCGACATAGAAGCCACATGATACAACTACAGAATAACTGAAAGAAATTACAATGTAAAATTAAGACATGCTATAATAAGTACTCCCACTATAAAATCCTAAAAAAGTACAGTTTTAACAGATATGAGTGTCCTCCAGCTTATTGTTAAACATCATATTAGGAAGCACCAGCAATCGTTCTATTTCACCATGTAGTTACATCAAAAGCAATCGTTCTATTTCACCAGATTCATCTTTTACCTGATCTGTGTTCACTTATCTATGTATTTGTCTGCCTATATATCTATATATATATATATATATATGTGGGGCGTGGCTGTGTATATATATCAGTGTATGCACATATGCAAACATATAACTAACTTACAAACATAGTATAACCGTTCCGGAATGTTTGGAACTTGTAGTTGTGAACACCAATGGAAATAAGCTCTCAGACTACGTACCTTACCATCTTTATCAACAGTTATTATGTCCACTAAAGACTCGAAGACAAGTCACAACAAAAACAAAATACCACGTTATATAATACAGAAAGATCATACCAAGAAGACTATAAGCAATAATCAAAATAACCAGTCGTTAAAACACATTCTAAGCTTCAAAATGTCACTCTCAACTGGCCAATGTCAAAATCCGAATACCCAATTCTAAAACCAGAATAGAAGAAAAAGTTCACATTTTATTCACCAATTACATGAAATAAATCCAAAGTAGCTCATACCCAGATTAATTTGCCGCTTGGTCTTGTGCCTCTGACACTTCTCGACCAAAATCTTCCTCTCTGCCCCATTGAGCGGCTCTCCCTGAACCCTCTCCCTCATCTTCCTCCTCTTCTCCTCCAACTTCGGGTCCTCCTCCTCCTCCGCTCCCTCCACGGACCTGACCTTCGGGTCCACCGCCGGGGCACAAACCCCGGTCCACTCGCGGTCGAGCCGGCCCGGCCCGAACGGGGAGTACCTGGGTTCCCGCAAGCCAATGGGCCTCACCGTTGGGCTGGTCTCCGTGTAACTATACCTGAAATCAAACGGCAGCTCCGACCGTACGGGCTTTAAGCCCGCACGGTCGAGAGACGACGGCGGCCGGTACTGGGGTTTCTTCTTCCTCTTGAGATTGGTGCCGGAGTTCGGGTCGGGCTTAGGGTTTTGGGGTTCCGGTGAGAGAGTGGGTGGGGGCACGAAGGAGTAGCGGCCGTAGAGATTGGAGGAAGAGAGGTGGCGCGTGCGGAGCGTGAATGCGAGCGAGAGTGGGGCTCGATTCTGGCGGGAGAGCTTGGCGAGGAACATTTGAGGGTTTTGGCTTCAGTAGGGTTTAACACAACAAGCTCTTGCGACTGTGACCGAGTTTGCAGACAAAGCGGGTGAGAAGAACGGTGGTGGCCTGTGGGGCCCGAGCCTCATTTGAAAAATAGGAAAATGAGTCTCAAAGTCAAAAACTGAAAAACAGACGAGTATTAATAAGAGATGTCCTTTTTCTTTAGATCAATTCAAAAAAGGGTCTTTTTTTACACATGTTAAATAAACGGCTGTTTTGCAATTTGTTCTCGACATATGACTGTTTTTTAGTTTATTTATTTTAAAAAATAAATTAATTTTGTACAAAATAAATCAGTATATTTTGATCTATTAAAGACGAAGAATTGCCATTTGTCAAATAATTTTCAAAATTCAGTTATTTTAATAGTACTTGAAAAACAATTATTATTCAAATTGTCAACCAAATTTGGTCATTAGGCTTAAAAGCCAAACCATATCATATAGAAGATTTATTTCTGAAAAATTTAAGTGAATAATCAATATTTTAAATTTAATTAAGTAGATGTTTATTTTTTAAATTTTATAATTACATGTCCAGGTGTTTTATTTTTTAAATTTTATAATTACATGTCCAGGTATATATATTTTTACACTTGGTAGATAAACATATCTATTAATTTCAATTATTATACTGTAATGTATTAGGTATATAATTTTTTGTACTTGGTATATAAAATTCTATACTCAGTATATAAATATATATACCAAACATTTTGCTATAACATTTGATAAAGAGATATTTACTTAAATTGTGCCCAAAATTTGGTCATATTTCTATAATCCTCTATATTGTTGGGTTTTGAACACTTATACTTATTTTTTAAAAAAATATTACCAAATTTACAACTTTCTAAAAATAAGAAAAATTCTGTATGACCTTTTAGATCATTTAAAAAAAATACTTTGGGAGCTAAAAAATGCGGTGGTATTTTAATAAATAAGCCTTTTTTTAAACAAAAAACCTTTGTAATTTCTTGGAAACCAATTTAGTTTCCTATTGGAATATCTTGTATGTAAGTAAATCACATGAAACTATTATGGTTTCTTGAAAACTAGTTTGGTTTCCTATTAGCAGAATATCTTGTACATAAGTAAATCGCAGAAAATTACAAAGGTTTCTTAGAAACCAATTTGGTTTCCTTTTAGCTGAATGTTATTATAGGAAACCACAAAGATTTCTTGAAAACCAGTTTAGTTTCCTTTTAGCAGAGTATCATACATATAAGTAAATCACAGAAAACTACAAAAGTTTCCTTGTAGCCAGTTTGGTTTTCTTGTAGCAAAATACCTTGTACGCAAGTATATCACAAGAAAGTACAAAAGTTTCTTGAAAACCAGTTTAGTTTCCTTTTAGCAAAATATCGTGTACGTAAGTATATCACAAGAAAGCATAAATGTTTCCTCAAAACCAGTTTGGTTTTCTTTTAGCCAATACCCTATATATAAGTAAATTACAAGAAATCGTAAAGATTTCTTAAAACTAATTTGGTTTCCTTTAGTAAAATACCTTGTATCTTGAAAATAAGTTTGGTTTCCTTTTAGAAGAATGCTCTGTATGTAAGTAAATTATAGGAAACCACAAAAATTTTATGAAAACAAGAGAAACTCACTAATTCATCTCCTCAAAATAGAACAAACAGAGAAAGTTCAGAGGCTAAATTATCAAAACTAAGACCTCGGTAAATTCAGAGGCTAAATTATCAAAACTAAAACAATAAAAATCAAATATTAAAAACCCATATAATCAAGGACCAAATTTGCCATTAAACAAAAAGAAAAAAAAAACTTTATAGAATGGAAGTGGGAGAGTGCAAAAGCTCAAATTTTCCTTTCAATAAACAAAAGGAGAGGACACACAAGCAATCTATTGCTACAACACGACGACGGAGTAACTAGGTCAATCCACTAGCCAACTAGATCCTTTTACTGCTTTGTTTTCAGGCTTGGCATCAATGCTAGCCCCTTTTTCTCTCCAAAACCCATGGTTTCTATACTATACGAAGAAGAAGAAAAAGAAGAAGAGGATCATATAGATCTGAAAATTAAGGGTGAGGGTCGTACGAGAAAATAATTTGGGAAGGAGGGTCGAACTTTTGAGATTTCTTTTGCTAACACCATATGTGGTATCTTTTTTCCTTTATTTTTGAATTAACCATAAACAATAACATAGAGGAGACAAATCTGAAATGAGTAAAATAGAAAATTTGATGGATTAGACTTTAAAATTATATACTTTTGAGTTTTTTTTTTAGCTCGTCTCAATATTTTTTCGTATTATATTTTCAAACGTAATGTTTAACTATATAAATACTAGCTTGTTATGACCCAAAACCTGGGCCAGAGGCAGAAGAAGAATTTCACAAAGATGAGAAATTTATTGATTTATTTGAAAGTGTCAAAAGTTCTGGTTTTATAAAACGGTCCATTTAGATAAAATAATTAGAATTTCATCCTATGAACCACTCCCACAGTTCGTATACACCATTAAACATAGATCAAATAAATATCGAAAAGAAAAATGTAAATCAAATATAAGTCCAAGCATCATTATCATCCACGTCAAAAATCAAACACCAGAATGTCATACATAAGTTCACAAACAAAGATAGAATGTAGTAATCTTGGTTCAATTCTAAACAAAACCTAAACATTCTAAACACCATGACGTCACACTCTAAGCATTACCAAGATAATGAACTACAGTCAAGATGACCTCTTACTCCTCTTGATCTCCAAGATCGCACTGGACACCACCTGAGGAAGGGAGGAAAGGGGTGAGCATAAAATACCCAGTAGGAAAAATAATTACTTCGGTCAAAAATATTTAGTGATGGAGAATTCCTACATGGTTAGTTTAGTCACAAACATACATATATATATATATAATCCAAATCGGAAATCTATATATATATATATATATATATATAAAGCAGTGTAATTAAAACCATTCAATTCATATGCACATGACATAACTCAACCCATACCCATGAGCTCTCATCTTCTCATCTGTGGAAACCCAGAATAATGGCACTAAGTATGCCTAATAACCTGCCTGACACCTAAGCCCATACCCAGAGGGGATACCCGTGTGTCGCCTACCAAACCTGGAGAGGCAACTGAATTACCTACGCCTGCCAAATGGGGAGGTAATTAGAAGTAATAAAACCTCGCGCGGGTTTAGGACTCTACACCGACGGTGGGGTATGCAACGCCACACTATAAACCCACAATACTAATACGGTGCTTATGTATGATCCTATGACACGTGCAATACAGAACTGAAGTGTGAAAATAATCATGCTCGGGTTTTTCAACAAAATCAACATACTAGGTTTTATAGGAAAATGAGTAGTATAATGGCCCTATTTTTAATATACCCAAAATAACCTGTACTCAGAAAATTCCCAGAGCAATACAATATGTATATATCATACAATCAATTCTCATCACAGATGTTCAAGAAAATCAAAAATCACATTTGTTCTCATATGTTATAGAAAATAAGTTTTATTCAAAAACGATATAAAATAGGTACAATTGAGTCCCTATCTCGCTCGAATAATGATACCACGCTATTGAATCCTCAAGGTGTCGTTGACGATCGCCTGGAGGGTCGGAAACTAATTCCAAGCCCTCGATCATCCTCTTGCGAAAAACCTACTTCTCAACAGAGCTTCAATTCCACAAACGGACCTCTTCACTGAATTACTAGCACTCAAAATAGCTAGGTTAGACATATAATTTGTCCAATTCGGGTGCGGACCCATACTGGGCCGGTGGCATACAAAACGAGATAAAATCTTGACCGCCCGATCTCGATTTCTGTGTCGGCCACCAAACATAGGAAATATATATATATATATATATATCAAACTTCTTCATTTTCCGATTACAATCCAAAAATGATGATATAATCCAACGGCCGAATCAAAAAGTCAAACTTAAACTCAAAATATCCAAAAAAGACAATTTTTGATTCGGGCATTATAGGGTTAAAATATATATACCTTGACAATCCTTGCGACGAGACGAATCCAACAAGCCTAGTTTGAGGTCGAACGGAGGTCAAAATCGTCGCCGGTGGCTAAAAATCTGAAATGGCCACTTCTCCTTCTTCGGTGATGGTGAGCTCCCAGGCGGCTGCAGTTGGCTGGCGTTGGTTAGGCACGGTGTTGGCGAGCTCCGCCGATGATTCTCGCGGCTGGGCGACTGCGAGAGGCGGTGGCACCTCCTTCGGTGGTCGTCAGCTGAGAGTGAGCAGAGGGAGCGAGAGAGCATCGGGAGAGAGAGAGAGAGAGAGAGAGAGAGAGAGAGAGAGAGAGAGAGATGACAGGGTCACGTGGCCATGTCTTATGGGGCTGTGAAATTTTTAAAAATTACATAATAGTCCCCAAAATTTCAAATCTCTATCAATTTTGTCCCCAAAAAATTACAATTTAGTCATGTTGTACAAAACTTTTGCGAATTAATCCCCCCACTATTATATCCGAAAAATTGGTAAAATATCCAAATTACCCTCCCAAAATCCAGATTTTTACATTCTCCCCTCCTCAAAATAATTTCGTCCCAAAATTCAAAATACAAGTCAAGGTTTACATCACAAAACAACTTCTAACTGAAGGTTAAACAAATGAGGGTACTTCTCGTACATCTCTGTCTTGAGTTCCCAAGTAGCCTCGTCTTCTTTGTGATGTTCCCAAAGCACCTTGACAAGTAGAATCTCTCTGTTGCAAAGTACCTTCAACTCTCTAGCCAACAAGCGAACAGGTTGCTCTTCATAGGACCCATCTTCTTGGATCGGTACATGCACGTACTGAACAACATGAGATGAGTTCGGCGTGTACTTCTTCAATATTAGCACGTGAAACATATTATGCACGTGACCCAACTGTGCAGACAGATTCAAGCGATACGCCACTGGTCCAATTCTCTCAGTGATCTCAAAGGGACCAATATACCTCGGAGCAAGCTTACCCTTAACCCCAAATCTTGTCACACCACGCCTTAGAGTCACTTTCAAGAATACGGAATCACCAGTATCGAACTCTACCTCACACCTCTTTAGGTCAGCATAACTCTTTTGACGACTCTGAATCTCTTTGAGTCTCTCTTGGATATCCTTGATCTTCTCAGTAGTCTCTTCAATCAGTTCAGGTCCAAGAGTAACACGCTCTTCGGGTTCTGCCCAACATAAAGGTGATCTACACGGTCTTCCATACAACACTTCAAATGGAGCCATACCCACACTGGACTGGTAACTGTTATTATAAGCAAATTCCACTAAAGGAAGATGATCATCCCAGTTCCCACCAAAGTCCAGTATGCAACAACGTAGCATGTCCTCAAGAATCTGAATAGTGCTTTCAGACTGACCATCTGACTCAGGATGGTGAGCCGTACTGATGTCTAACTGCGTACCCAATACTTTCTGCAAGGCTCTCCAAAACTTAGAAGTGAACCTTAGATCTCTGTCGGAGACTATGCTTGAAGGCACACCATGCAAGTGTATGATGTTCTCCATATACAGTCTACTGAGCTTAGTAAGTGAATAGTCTATCCGGATCGGTATAAAATGAGCACTCTTCGTCAACCGATCGACTACCACCCAAACTGTGTCATTCTTCCTCAAGGTCTTCGGCAAACGGGTCACGAAGTCCATCGTGATCTTGTCCCACTTCCATTCTGGAATTAGTAACAGCTGAAGTAATCCAGCTGGTCTCTGGTGTTCAGCCTTGACTTGCTGACAAGTCAAACACTTAACCACAAAGGTAGCTACATCCTTCTTCATCCCTTTCCACCAATACTGTCTCTTTAATTCTCGGTACATCTTATCACTACCTGGATGTACGGTGAACCTTGATTTGTGAGCCTCTGTTAGAATGGTTTTTCGAAGATTAGGGTCATTAGCTACAGGAAACTTCCCACTAAAAAGCAAAAACCCTTCCCTGTTAGTACTCCAACCATCTAACTATTCACCATTCTGAAGTTGGTTCCAGATTGTTCTCAACTCCTTGTCTTGCCACTAACTCTGTTGGAGAGTCTGGAGAAGAGATGGTGAAATCACAATGTTGCTCAGGTAAGCAACACCTTCATTCTCAAGGTACTATAAGTTGGAGTCACCAATCGCAACTGAGTTCCTCTAATCTTCAAACATCAATGCAGCCAGTGTATAATGAGGCTTCCTACTTAGTGCATCAGCTACAACGTTAGCCTTACCAGGATGATACTGTAGGTCGAAGTTATAATCCTCCATATACTCAACCCATCTTCATTGTCTCAAGTTCAGATCCTTCTGGGTAAAGAGGTACTTCAAACTCTTATGATCGGAGAATATGTCGAACTTCACACCATACAAGTAACATCGCCAAATCTTCAAGGCAAAGATCATTGCTGCAAGCTCCAGATCATGGGTAGGATAGTTCTTCTCATGTGGCTTCAACTGACGAGAAACATAAGCCACAACTTAACCATTTTGCATCAATACACATCCCAAACCCGTCTTTGAAGCATCGGTATACACCACATAAGTTTCGCTACTGTCAGGAATAGTAAGAACTGGTGCGGTGGTCATGCTCTGCTTTAACCTGATAAAAGCTTCTTCACTTTCGTGATACCAAACAAACTTGGCATCCTTCCTGGTCAATTTCGTCAAGGGCAAGGCAATCCTTGAAAAATCTTGCACAAAACGACAGCAGTAGCCTGCCAAACAAAGGAAACTACGTACATTCGTCATATTTCTCAGTCTTTTCCACTCCAAAACAGCTTCTATCTTAGCGGGATTGACTGAAATACCTCCGTGAGAAATCACATAGCCCAAGAACTTCACCTTTGACATCCAAAAGTCATACTTCGATTTCTTGGCATATAACTGATGATCTCTCAAGGTCTTGAGTACTATCCCTAGATATTCAGCATGCTCTTCTCGAATCTTGGAATACACCAGGATGTCATTGATGAATACAACCACACAACAATCCAAAAATGGCCTAAAAATCTGATTCATGAGATCCATAAAAGCTGTAGGTACATTCGTTAAACTAAATGGCATCACCAAAATCTCAAAATGACAATATCGAGTTCTGAATGTTGCCTTAGGTATATCATCCTCTCTTATCTTCATCTGATGATAACTAGATCTCAAATTGATCTTGGAGAAGAACCTTGAACCACCGAGTTGATCAAGCAAATCATCTATCCTTGGTAAAGGATACTTGTTCTTCACTGTCAACTGGTTCAATTTTTGATAATCCACACAAAGTCTCAACGAACCATCAGCTTTCTTTGCAAACAAAACAGAAGCACCCCAAGGAGAAGTGCTACTACGAATGAAGCCTTTGGAAAGCAGGTCGTCTAACTGTTTTCTTAATTCTTCCATCTCAGCAGGAGCTATATGATAGGCTAGAATAGAAACTATCTGAGCTTCAGGAACTAGTTCAATACAAAACTCGATGTCCCTATCAGGTGGTAACCCGATAAGTCTTCAGGAAACACCTCTGAATACTCACATACCACCGAAATCCATGGGTCTTGATCGTCTGTCCTCACCTCGCCATCTATGGCAAACAAGTTCCTATAACACTCAAGTTTCTTCCTTCCACCTATGCACGCTTTTAGAACATGACTAGGCTTCAATGGACTCATCCCAGCCTGATAGACAATAGGTTGCCCATCACCAGGAAAAAGAGTCACCCGCTTCTTATGACAGTCTACAATAGCCCGATACTTTGACAACCAATCCATACCGAGTATCACGTCATACTATCTCATCGACAACACCACCAAATAAGCAAGAAGCTTCCTATCACCGACTACAACTCGATAAGACTTACACACACTAAACATATCGACTACTCCTCCCAAAGGTGTACCCAACATCAATACATAATCCAAACCAGAAAATTCCAACCCCAACAGTTGACTAAACAATAAGGATATGAATGAATGGGATGCACTAGTACAAACAAAACATGTGCCCAAGAGTGTGAAAGAAAGATCATACCGTCAACAACACCTCAGCTAATACGATTCTGAGTGTCGTCTGCTCCAGTAAAAACATAGGCTTGGCCAGTTACCTTTCCTTTCCCCTTGTTGCTTCTTCCCTGACCTAGACGGCTACTACTGGATCCAGGACTACTACTGCTATATCCGCGTCCATCCTAACTCCCTGAGGCCTAAGGAGTGGGAAAACTCTGAGTAAAACCCTGAGAGCGGTACTGATGCTGATAAGGCTGAGGGGAAGTAAAAGCCTGCGAAACACCCTGTGATTGTTGCGGCCTTGATTAAGTGTTCTGATAAGAAACAGAATCAGACTGGCTCCTTCGCGGTCCTCCCTGAAAAAGAAGAGATTTCTGCAAATGATTTGGACACTCCTTCTTTCGATGACCCTGCTAGCCACAAACAAAACATCCTTCATACAGACTGCCTCTGCCACTCCCTGAAGAACCATTGCTATTCGAGCTCCCACTATTTGGAGTGCCCAGGGCTGACCACTACCCTTGGTTCCTTCTGGTGGCTTTCCTGTCATAACCTCTCTGCTAATTTCTCTTGGAATCCAATCCTTCTTTGATGGCCTTTGCCAGCTGGGTAGCCACTGCAATCTCAGGAAGAGTACGGAAGGTCTGAGTACCAATCCTATTGAAAATATTCTGATTCAGATGAATCCTGAACTTAGCAACTCGGTACTTCTCACTCGTATCCGGTCCAAGAGCAACACTTGCCAACTCAGTGAACTCTATTAGGTACTCATTCACCGTTCTGTTACCTTGAATCAAAGTCTTAACCGGTTCAAAACTTTATCCTGTTGATCCTTATTGGCATACAGGGCCTTGAAAATCCGCTAAAAGTCTTCCTAAGTCAAGCCCACTATATCTTGCATCCGTTCCACTGTCTCCCACTAACAAATGGCACTCCCCGTCAAATGCGTAACAACAAACACAGCCTAAAACTCAACCAGAGTACTAAAGGCCCGAAAGTGCCTCTCCATCTCGCGCAACCAAGTAATTATCGTGAGAGCTTCTGGTCTCCCGTCAAACTGCCCAGGCTAGGGACGCATAAACTATTAGAGATGATCAGCCTGATCCAACTGACGTTCCCTCGAAGCTGGAGGTTGATAGTCTGAATTGCTCATCTGGGCATATGCCTACTGTATTACCTTGATCAGATGAGTAAAATCCGGACGAGGAGTTTCAGCACCTGACTGGTGCCTCGGAACTCTTCTAGGAGGCATCCTTAAAAGTCTGAAACAATATGCCAAACTGCTAATGCGATAATGATGAATGCTTGTTATAAAATCAACTTCAATCAAGTTTAATGGTGATACGTCCGAGCTACTAAACTTAAAGCTCTGATACCAAAAATTTCTGTCATGACCCAAAATCTGGGCCAGTGGCAGAAGGAGAATTTCACAAAGATGGAAAATTCCTTGATTTATGTGAAAAGTGTCAAAAGTTCTGGTTTTATAAAACGGTCCATTTAAATAAATTAATTAGAATTTCATCCCGTGAACCACTCCCACAATTTGTGTACACCATTAAAAATAGATCAAATAAATACCGAAAAGAAAAACGTAAACCAAATATAAGTCCAAGCATCATCATCATCCATGTCAAAAATTAAACACTAGAATGGCATACATAAGTTCACAAACAAAGATAGAATGTAGTAATCTTGGTTCAATGTTAAGATGATAGACACAAATCAACTCATACCCATGAGCTCTAATCCTCTCATCTGTGGAAACCCAAGATGATGGCACTAAGTATGCCTAATAGCCTGCCTGACACCTAAGCCCATACCCAGAGGGGACACCCGAGTGTCGCCTACCAAACCTGGAGAGGCAACCGAATTGCCTACACCTGTTAAATAGGGAGGTAATCAGAAGTAACAAAACCCCGCGTGGGTTTACGAACTCTATACCGATGATGGGGCACATAACACCACACTGTAAACCCACAATACTAATAAGGTACTCATTTATGATCCTATGACACGTGCAATACAGAACTGAAGTGTGAAAATAATCATGCTCGGGTTTTTCAACAAAATCAACATACTAGGTTTTATAGGAAAATGAGCAGCATAATGGCTCTATTTTTAATATGCCCAAAATAACTTGTACTCAAAAAATTCCCAAAGCAATACAATATGTATACATCATATAATCAATTCTCATCACAGATGTTCAAGAAAACCAAAAGTCATATTTGTTCTTATATATTATAGAAAATAAGTTTTATTCTAAAACAATATAAAGCAGAGGTAATTGAGTCCCTACCTCGCTCGAATAATGATACCACGCTATTGAATCCTCAAGGTGTCGTTGACGATCGCCCAGAGGGTCGGGAATCAATTTCCAGCCCTTGATCGTCCTCTTGCGAAAAATCAACTTCTCAACGGTGCTTCAATTCTATAAACGGACCTCTTCACTGAATTCGTAGCACCCAAAATAGCTAGGTTAGACATATAACTTGTCCAATTCAGGTCCGGACTCACACCGAGTCAGTGGCACACAAAATGAGGTAAAATTTTGACCGCCCGATCTCGATTTCTGTGCCAATCACCAAACATAGGTAATATATATATATATATTAAACTTCCTCATTTTTCGAGTACAATTCAAAAATGACAATAAAACCACACTTCAACGGTCGGATCAAAAAGTCAAACTTAAACTCAAAATATCTAAAAATGGTAACTTTTGATTCGGATATTATGGGGTTAAGATATATATACCTTGACAATCCTTGCGATGAGACGAATCCAACGAGCCTGGTTTGAGGTCAAACGGAGCTCGGAATCGTCGCCGGCAGCTAAAAATCCGAAATGGCCACTTCTCCTTCTCCGGCGACGGCGAGCTCCCATGTGGCTGCAGCTGGCCAGCATCAGCTTAGGCACGGTTCTAGCAAGCTCTGCTGGCTATTCTCGCGGCTGGGTGATGGCGAGAGGCGGCAGCACCTCCTTTGGTGGTCGGCGGTCGAGAGTGAGCAGAGGGAGCGAGAGAGAGAGAGAGAGAGAGAGAGAGAAAAAATGGCTGGGTCATGTGGCCCTGTCTTATTGGGCTGTGAAATTTTTAAATATTGCATAATAGTCCCACCCCACGCTCAAGATATATGATCCCACCCCGTGCGACGCTTAGGTGATAAGACTGGGCTAGCCTACTCACCCACAATACGCATATAGGTAACATCGATCAGTTTCTCCCTGCCTTGGGCTTATTAGGGGAATAATTCCAGCTCCCAACCAGTTTGTGTGGGCATGGCAGATTCCTATATACACTTTTAGAATCTTCCTACCCAGTCAATTATGCCAACATGCAGTTTGTCCTACTATCACTTTGTAGGGGTTACAAACCCTCCCCTATTGAAAAATATGCACGTCCTCGTGTATGAAACCATCATGCCAAAATTCTCTACCATGTCTACTATTTCACTCGGTGCACACAATCATGTAGGGGTCCTTACACCAATGCTGGCTTTGGCGTAAACGCAGTCTTGCTACTGACTTACATTTCATTATGACCTCAATGAGGTTTGATTGTATCTTGGTAATCTCTATCACTTGGAACACGACAATGTCTCACTATATCTGTCTCTTAAGCTCTGATACCACTTGTCATGGGGTCACGCCCAAGATACATGATCCTACCTCGCATAATGCCTAAGTGATGAGTCTGGGCAAGCTTGCTCACCCACGATATGTATATAGGTAATATCAACTGGTTTTGCTCCAGTTTGAGCTCATTAAGAGAACGGCTCCAGCTCTGAACTAGTTTGTATGGGTATGGTGGATTCCTACACATACCTTTAGAGTTTTCCCGCCCAGTTAATTATGCCAACACATAGTTTGTCCCCCTATCACATTGTAAAGAGTTACAAACTGGTATTACACCCCACTCATTT
This sequence comes from Parasponia andersonii, assembly GCA_002914805.1. Taxonomy (NCBI): domain Eukaryota; kingdom Viridiplantae; phylum Streptophyta; class Magnoliopsida; order Rosales; family Cannabaceae; genus Trema; species Trema andersonii. The sequence continues at coordinate 234,475 of JXTB01000420.1, forward strand.
GGCTTTCCAAAATCCAAATATTGCTGCCCATGGCTTTAAGATCCTCTATATATACTGCTCACTTAAAAAGATAGAGGAAAGTCCTAGAATATGATGGACACTTCTAGAATAATCATGAGAGGTCTTGGCCATGCTAGAAGACTCTAGATAGCACTACTAAGTCTTAGAAGGTTCTAGACAAGGCCGGATAGTGCTAGATGGGTTGGGACAGTCCTATAAGCTCCTACAATAACTTGGAAAAGCTAAGATGGTGGGTGAATCTCCTAGAAAGATCTAGGCCATGCTTGTTCTAGATTTCTCCATATAAATATCTTTATAGATATTACTATTTTATTTAGGAAGATTCTAGACCCTTTGTAAGATCATACCACTTGGTATAATTATAACCCTTGGTTGGTTTAGGCTTTATCTATATAAAGCGTCATTTGGGTTTATTTGTATACAAGTCTCATTTGTGAAAGTTGTAAGCATTCAAAGAGTGATACAAAGCTTTCATTCACTCAAACTCTCTTATCCTTTACCAATCTATCTCAAAGCTTACTCTAGGTCCCATTCTTGAGTGTTGGTAGACGGACTTAGTACGACGTACTGTGCTAAGTTTCATATAATTATCTAGTTTAAGGCTAGAGTTTTGACACAAAGCTAGGTTAGTCTCACCTACAGTCGAAAACTAGCTAGAACCGTGGCCATAACTACCAAAGGGCTGGCTTTATTACACAGTGCAAGAAAAAGAGGTAATTGCCATCATCCATTGCCTAAGGGTGTGGCAGTACTACTTGTTGGGCACTCACTTTATAATCATGATTGACAACGTAGCCACAAGCTACTTTCAAACTCAAAAAAAATTGAGTCCCAAGCAAACTCAGCGGCAAGACTTCTTGGCAGAATTTAACTATATGCTTGAATACAAGTCTGGGAAGGCCAATGTAGTGGCAGATGCCCTAAGTAAAAAAGCAGAGCTAGCTACCTTAAGCAGGCCCGATAGTAACTTGATGGAGAAAATCAAGGAAGGGCTAGAACATGATGTTCTTGTAAAGAGCCTGCTGCCCCTAGTGAAGGAAGGAAAGACGAGATATTTTTAGCTGAGCAATGACTTCTCTATACCAAGGGTAATCAATTATATATGTCTAAGTGGGGGAACTTAAGGAAAGAGCTTATTAAAGAGTGCCACGATTCTTTGTGGGCTAGTCACCCAGATCAGAAATGCACTCTTGCTTTTATCAAACCTATCTATTATTGGCCCACAACTGATGGATGATGTCGAGACCTACCTGCGAACTTGTCTTGTGTGCTAACAAGACAAGATATAATAATAATCACTGGACGGATTGTTGGAACCTCTCCCCATTCCTGAGAGGCTATGAAAGAGTGTCTCTATGGACTTTATCATTAGTCTGCCTAAGTCGGAAGGCTTTAGCAGTATTATAGTAGTAGTTAATTACTTCAGCAAGTATGCCACCTTTACACCTGCTTCACTCGATTGTCCCACCGATGAGACCACACAACTCTTCATGAAACATATTGTGAAGCTCTGGAGAGTCTCGTCAAATATTGTAAGTGATCGTGACCCCCGATTCACTAGAGGTTTTGGATAGAATTGTTCAAGTTGATGGGTTCGGACTTGAACTTTTCTAGCTTTCACCCTCAAAGCGATGGCTAGACAGAGAGGGTGAACACTTTAATGGAGATATACTTGAGGTACTTTGTGAGTGCCAATCAAAAGGATTGGGAAAAATTACTTGATGTAGCCCAATTTTCCTTTAACCTCTAAAGGAATGAGTCTACATGTAAAAACTCCTTTGAGATAATTATGGGTTAACAACCTATGACCCCACATACTTTAGCGATAAGTTACGATGGAAAGAGTCCAGTAGCATTCTAGTTTTCTAAGGCATGGTATGAACATGCGGAGTTAGCTAGGGCTTACTTAAACAAAACTTCTAAAAGAATGAATAAGTGGGCCAACAAAAAGAAGAGGCACATTGAGTACCAAGAGGGAGATTTAATCCTTGTCAAGCTATTGTCCTAACAATTCAAAACCTTGAGGAAGGTGCATAAAGGATTAGTATGTAAGTACGAAGGTCTATTTCTGGTACTCAAACGTGTAAGCAAAGTCTTCTATAAGCTTCAACTCCCTACCAACTTAAAGATATTCCCTGTCTTCTATGTTAGCATGTTAAAATCCTACCATGGAGACGAGAAAGATCTTTCAAGGAGCAAATCCAAAAGAGCTCCTACTACAGTGGTAACCTCTTTTAATAAAGAGGTGACATGTATTGTGGCCGATCACTTGATCCACCGATGTGGTGTGCCTAATTATTGAGAATACCTAGTGAAATGGAAGAATTTGCCTGAGACCGAGGCTAGCTGGGAGCATGAGGATGTCTTATGGCAATTCAAAGACCATATCGAGCGATTCAAAGTTGATGGTGTGATTGGGACATCGCAAACTTGAGTAGGGAAGGGTGTTACGCCCCCGCTCATTTGGCTCTTCAAAATCCAAATATCCTCTAAGATCCTCTATATATACTGTTCATCCAAAAGGATAGAGGAAGACCCTAGAACATGGTGGACACTTCTAGAATGATCAAGAGAGGTCTTGGCTATGCTAGAATACTCTAGATGGTGCTACTAAATTTTAGAAGGCTCTAGACAAGGCCAAATAGTGCTAGATGAGTTGGAAAGATCTTAGAAGATCCTATAATGACTTAGAGGAGGTAAGATAATGGGTGAACCTCCTAGAAGGATTTAGGCCATACTTATTCTAGATTTCTCCATGTTATCTTTGTAGATATTACTATTTTATTTAGGAAGATTCTAGACCCTTTGTAAGATCATGCCACTTGGTACAATTATAACTTTTGGTTGGTTTAGGCTTTGCCTATATAAAGCACTCTTTGGGTTTATTTGTATACAAGTCTCATTTGTGAAAATTGTAAGTATTCTAAGAGTAATACAAAACTTTTATTCACTTAAACTTTCTTATCCTTTGCCAGTCTGTCTCAAATATTACTCTAAGTCCCTTTCTTGAGTGTTGGTAGGCAGACTTAGTGCAACAGATTGTACTAAGTGCCGTACGATTGTCTAGTTTAAGACTAGGATCGTGACACAAAGCTAGGTTGGTCTCCCCTACAGTCGAAAACTAGCCAGAGCCATGGCCATAACTACCAAAGGGCTGGTCTTGTTTACCATCTCCCACAAAGTCCAAACTGCTAGAAAGACACCTAGACTTGTGGCTCTAACTGCCAAAGGGCTGGTGTCATCTACTATCTCCCTTAAAGTCCTAACTATCGATGCCCCCAATTGCCAAAAATGATGGTCTTTCCTAGTGCCAAAAAGTTACCACTTGTAATCGAAGATAAAGTCACTTCTACCAAGTTGGATGTCGAATTTCACATAAAATATCTTATCCCCTACCCAAAGGACCAAACTCCTAAAGTCTTTAAAAGAAAATCTTTGGCCCCCAACTCTAAACTAGGGGTTTAGAACTCTAAGAGAAAAATATTATATGGAGGTCCAAAATTCTAGTGGGAAACAAATAGTATTCCTGACATCAAAAGGAAAAGCCCCTTGGAGGCTTTGACATTAAATAAAAAAGCTTGTCTGAAAGAATATATATATATATATATATATATATATATATATATATACTAATAGGCACAAACCCGTTAACTAACTTTTGTTGTTACTTGGACAATTTATTGATAATTAAGAGTTTTAAAAAATAAAAAAGTTAGAGTAGAAAAATATAACGGTATTGCATACATTGTTAACTTATATTTTACTAAAATAGAGATAGGCCAAATTTATGTTATTTTTACTATGGCCTAAGATGACAAAATTTGGTACGAGCCCAACAGAGATGAAGGCAGAACATTAAAAGAAACAAAGTAAAAAGGAGATTCAACAACAAATAAATACACAAACCAAAAAATATTAAAAAAATTGGTGAGCAGCTAGAATAAAGCACGAAAATTATGGTTATTCCCATTTCTATATATATATATATAGTATATTCAAATATTAGACATATTTGTTAGAACATTTCATGTATTCTTACTGAATATAATTAATTGCTTAAGTTATTTAAGGTGGTTATATGGAAATTTGTAATATGAATTTTATAACAACAAAAAGTAAAAATTAACATACAATATTTTTACTTGGTTCAACTATCTCTCGATAGTCTATATCTAAGGGGCCACACCTAAATAAATAAATTTATTTGTAAAGATCAACGTAAGTACAAATACTAATCAAACTTAAAAGATTCATTTTTTAAAATATTGCAATATAGAAGTACTCCTTCACTAATTCGTCTAACGAGCTCTCCTTGACTTGTTGTGATTCCTTCTATTTGAACTCCTTTTAAATTTCTCGGAATCTACATTCTCCTGAAGATCTCTTACCTCTCCCGAAATACTCTCATGACTAGAAATCACTCCTAGTCTATCAACATAAAGTATAAACAAATTTTACAAACTATTACTGTAATGACAATCATAAACATACAATGTATTTCACAATTAAGATTCTATTCTAGACTCCTATTTATAGTACTTGAGGTCTTTTAATATTTGATAATATGTAAGACAACTATTAATCATAGTAAATATTCATTTGAAGACAAAATAGTCAATCAAAGCTAACAAAATCATAATCAAAATTAATCTGGAATCTTGATTCTATCTAGCGATGTTATAATATTGACCCCATCTAAAACAATCATATTATAATATTCTAGAAAATTTATTGATTTATTTCTTGTAATTATAAATCTGATTTCTAATAAATTGATTAGCAAATTAACATGATAAAACTGTTCACATATATCTAGAATGAGCTTAGAATATAAAAGGAACGACAACCTTGAAATTACTTTTAGAAATTAAACTATTACCTTTTCACACGATAAGATTGTTTCCATAAAATTTTCACATGAGTTGTCACAAAAATTAGGTATAGTAAAGTTCAAATATACACCTAATAAGAATAGAGTTTGATTAGATTAATTTATAATTAATTGAGTCAATCACATATTAATCAAATCTATATTAAACACGACTTAAACAAGAAAGAATTATTAAGATTAATTTTCTTGCAAGACAAACATTAATTATAAATGATTCTAATCAAATCTCTGTAAAATTAAACAATTATTCAATCACACGACAGCTGTATATTTAGTCACACGCGTTAATAAAGCAAGATCAAATATTCCGATCGATATTACAACAATGATGTTGCAATATTTAAAATGACAACACAGATTTTTACCTCTTCTATATTTTCATCTACTACTTTGAACAAGATGTGAGAAACTTTGAAACACACTAAAAATTTGTCAAATATAAGATACTAAGTGAAACTATATGACTTTATTAAGAAAATGTCTAGTTCATGGAATGAAATTAAAATAGTATTAAGAATTGACCGATTGTAATAAAATAGATTTTAAAAATGAATATGAATATAAATAATATTTTATTGCTTGGTTTAAATTAATAATTAGTAGTTGAATATAATGAATTAAATATAACGAAATAATTCATCCCCTCCAGGTGAAAGGCAACAATCTAAGCTTGCAGTCACACCAAAGACTAGGGTAAACTCTTCTAGGCATTGGAAACCACCCCCTCTAGGTGATCTAAAGATGAATGTTGATGCTTCTGTGATACAGGGGATAGATCGTTGAATGTTTTGCGGTTCGAGGAGGTCTTCAACTTTGTGTTGATCTAAACATTGGAGTTAGCTAGGCTGAAACTGATTCTAGTAATGCTGTTGATGCTATTCGATCCCCTCAGCCTCTGTCCAGAGAAAGCCCAACTATTTCTGATATTCAATATTTGTAATCTTTACTAGGCAATGTCAAGTTCAGTTTCATTCCTTGTGAGGAAAATTCTGTGGCCTATAGCCTAGCTTATTTTAGTTTTTGTTCTGAAACTAATGAGGTCTCGCACCAGACTGTATTGTTAGTCCTATCTGTGAGGGTTTATCCTCTTTGATTTAAATAAAAGGACCTTTTTCCTTTCAAACAAAGAATATAACGAAATAAATCTTATATTGACAAAAATACCCTATTTTTAGTCTTTAGATATTTTGTAGGACAAACAAGGAAAAATTGGTCTTTTAAAAATTTGATTTAGGATTGAATGGTTATTCATTAGGTAGAGTAGAAGAATAACAATGAAATATACTTTTTTATTAGAATGGCCTATCCATTCAAAAGGGGAAGTCCTTCATTCAAATCTAGAGTAATTTGGACAATATACATGTTAAGTTTATTTAAATACTATGTAGAGATAATTACAAGTATATATCCCCTGTAGTTTTTCATTTTATAAAATTTAAACTATGTATTATTGGCAACTATACTTCATCCTTTGAGATTAACTATAAGATTTCTATTTTAAAACTATAAAATTTAATTTAAGAGAAAAGATTTTCATTTGTGAAAATTTCACTCTCATTCAGTATTTTTAAATAAAAATTATTTCGAAACAGTTTCTAGATTAATAAAAAATTATTATCGAATACTCTTAACACTAAAAAAACACATTCGATTTCTATTAATCTAGAAGCTATATGGAAATAACTTATGTTTCAATACACTTAAGGAGGAGTTCATTTTCATCAATTAAAACATTTTTCTTCAAATTTAATTACATGTTGCATAGGTGAAAATGTAATTTTCAAGAACCGATGGTTGAATGTAAGAAAAGTAAAATGTACTCTGCAATTGATCCTTACAATATTTACTGTTTTTTCGAGTAAGGAAACGACATTTGAGATCAGACACTCCCTCCGAGCTACAAGCTCGAACTCGTCGTTTTTCTTGTCTTGGGCCCTTGAGTTGGCATGTTATTTCTTAGAAGCCCACATGTAAAAATGGCAACCATACGTTTCTAAATTCTAACTAAAATTAACATAACTCGAGGAGAGGAACACAGTACATTGTCTTAAAACAAGACAATTATTTGGAAAACGAAATGAGTAATTATGGGAAAGACCATTTATTTTTATAAAAGCTATGCACTAATTTTCTCTCTTTTATGGTGTATATATATATATAGGAGCATCCATTTTCATTCAAACATACTGCTAAATTAAGATACTATAATTAGAATGAGTAATACTCACGTCTAGTCTTTGTATAATGTACATGTCTTTCACTATAACGGGACAGCTAGCTGTCACCTTGTCCTTCTGTTTACGTCTGTGAATAAATACTAATTACGTAAACCAAGTGGTTGTTTTTAAAAGAATGTTTATATTTCTTTTCTTCCTAGGCCGAGGTTAAAATTTTCTAAGATAAGCAAACTCCATAATTTGAGGCAAACTCCATAATTTGAGTTAAACAATCCTTGTTGAGAAACTTTAAGCTATCCTATTTCCACCAAATAATTCCTGAAAGGTCATTTTGCTTGAATTGGAGTTCAAGGAAAAAAGAGGATTTGGTGTTATATTATGGCGGGCAGCTCTTACTTTGTTTTCCAAGCAATCTCTTCAATGAAATTTTTACAATATTGATCTTAAAAATCACCATACATGTATATATATATATATATATATATCATTTTAGATCTTTAAATTCTTCACATTTTTCTATGAGTTATAAATCAATTATTCCATATCATAGTCTTATTATAATTGGTGGGTTTCACAAAAAGAGACTTGAAATTATTCTATCATTATCAATTTAGCTAATTGAGTATTAAAGAAAAAGTATTTGACTATGCAACTACTCTTCACCAACGAATAACTGAGACAATAAAATAATACATAAAATAATCCAAAATGCTAAATATATAAATGTGGCCCTCATGTTTTAGCTACAGGATCTACAATATATACATATCCTAACATAAACAAACTCCATGTAACAAACAAAGTGAGAATTAGGTAGTTATTTCAACGAGCTTCTCCAAAAGAAGCAATCTTATTGGCCATACATGACATTGACTATAATATATACAGGAGCATGTATAAAAAGCCTAACCACATAATTTCTGTTACCTTCCTTTTAAGATTTCTCAACCGAAAAGCCCTGAAATGATAATCATCATGACCCAAGTTAAGGTCAAGTCTCTTGCTTATCTTATCCAGTTTTATACTAGATTCTGTTAAATTGTTTTTGTTTCGTGTGAAACCAAACTTTGAGGCTATTTTTATGTGCCTTTATAAAAGGAAACAGTTTTCCTAATTATAATGTACTACCTAAATCCCAACATTTAATGCAATCATGAGGAACAAGAGATTATTTTTCCCTCTTATTTCCCTTTACTCGGTTCTTCTTCTCCTTCCTATTGTGATCTTTACAACTCAGCTTGCTGGTGTAAAGGGATCATATGAAAAGGTTAGTAATATATATATATATACATATATATATATATATATACATATATTTAGTTTTTTCAGATCAGATTATTATATATGCATATGTATACATATGTATTTTATTGGTTAATACTTATTTAGAAGTATTCTAGTTTTAATTATGGTATATATATATATATATATAAAGTTACTTACATTTTGTTTCCTTTGGCTATGACATATATGAGCTCATGAAATATTATTGTTATATACAGAGATTCTATATTGTCTATTTGGGAGATCGTCCCGTTCATGAAGATTCTTCAGTCCAAACACACATCCATGTCCTCTCCTCCGTTAAAGGAAGGTTTATCATCTTTCCCCTTTCGCCAGAAATGCATATGAATATGGATGTGTGTCATTTCTTTTCAAAAAAAAAAAAAAAAAGAAATGCATATGAATAGATTATTTTTTTCTGCATCGCCAGTAATCAATTATTATGCAGTCACCACATATATATTTGGCCGTTTCGAACTACCATATATATGAAACTTTTTGGTCCATTATTTAGTCATGTGTGATATAAGTATGAGTACTAATCTGTTAGGTATTATTTTTTACCTATCTATAAGTATTATTTTTCTAATTAAAATTCATTATGCACCTTTTTCATAATAAAAATTAAAGAGAGAAAAATATTAAATAATGAATATTTTTTATATTTTTTTTTCCAATTATTCAAATTATGATAATCGTTATATTATAATCCAACAGTTAAAAAAAATATCTATTAGATTGAGAATCTATAAATTTATATAACTAGTGTCAATATATATATATATATATATGGGCACCAATCCAGTAGGTATTTGTTTTTTTTAATCTATGCATAGGTATCAATTTGGCCAATAAAAATTTAGCATGCATATTTTTTTATTATAAAAAATAAGAGAGAGAAAGAACATTAATGATGCACGTCTTTTCATACACTTTATTATAGCCATTGGATCATTATTAGATGATGATCCAACGGCTAAAAAAAAATTCCTACCCATAGGTAAAGAAAAAAAATACCTATTGGATTGGCAACCTATATATATATATATATATATATATATATATATATATATGACAACTGTTCTAATAATTGACCAACAAAGCAACATTTACTAATATTAGTACTCAACACTATAAACTTTTCTATTTAATCACTTAATATGATAGTAATCTACGTACGTGAATCTCATGCTATTATATGTATATAAGTATAATTAAAAATTGAAATTTATTACAACGGCCAAATTTATTGTATGTGTAATATTAGTACTCAACACTATAAACTATTCTATTTAATCACTTAATATGATAGTAATCTACGTACGTGAATCTCATGCTATTATATGTATATAAGTATAATTAAAAATTGAAATTTATTACAACGGCCAAATTTATTGTATGTGTACACTAAATAAATAAATAAACATACGAATAGAATAGAAAAGAAATGAAATTATTTTTTTAATTTTCATTATTTTTTCGATCCATTATGGATCGGTAAATATGACCTTTTACGTAATAATTGGTTTTTTAAAAGTACGTCACATCTTGATCAAGTTGTTATTGGTATTTTGTGGTGCAGCTATGCTGAGGCTAAGGAGTCCGTGGTCTATAGCTACACCAAGAGCTTCAACGCATTCGCGGCAAAGCTTTCTAGTGATGAAGCCAACAAGTTATCTCGTATGTGAAGCAAAATTATTACTATTAAAATTGCTTTTTTTATGGGTACTTATTCTAACATAAATTTTGAAATTTGTGTTTATGATATCTTCAAACATTAACAATTAAGTCCTTAATTTTCATGTGAATAATTGTTTGTAATATATTGTATAGGGATGGAGGAAGTGCTCTCTGTAATTCCAAATAGGTACCGCAAGCTACACACAACAAGATCTTGGGACTTCATTGGCTTGCCTCTAACAGCCAGAAGAAAATCGAAGACAGAAAGTGACATTGTTGTGGGTGTTTTCGATACAGGTTCAGATATATCAATTTTGGGTTTTCTCTGATTTTTTCCTTATTTGTTTACTTTTATTATGTTATAGAACAATTTTTTTTTGACTAATAATTATATATTTTATTTCCTAGCAGCTAGTACGTCTTTCTTGGTTTAATTAATTAACATATAGGATATTATATCAAGTAGTGGAAACTGGTAAATGGTAATTATATATGTAAAAAGTAGAAACATGAATGAACATATAATTAAGTTTAAAGAAATCCAACGCTATATTTAAGCATCTATATTAATAATGATGTTCAATATGTCGATAATTGTTAAATTTATGTTAATAATAATGTTTACTATTTTTTAATAAAAACAAATATTTGAGTTTTGTGTGCCAGGGATTACTCCAGAGTCTGAAAGCTTCAAGGATGATGGATTTGGGCCTCCACCGGCAAAATGGAAAGGAACCTGTGACCGTTCTGCTAATTTCTCAGGATGCAACAAGTAAATTAATATCTATGTCATTATCATAAATTTAGATCATCATCAATGCATATGAATAAGCCATTCAGAGAGACCTTAAGGTTCAAATCCTTTACTCTCTATGATTTCTTTTTTTTTTTTTTTTTTAACTTAACTAAATAAGAAATCGCTTTCCGAAATAATCTCCTAGTTAATTAGTTGATACATATATATAATTAATTGATATGCGTGTGACATATTTGAAAAAATGTAATTGGATATCCTTTATACAACATATTTATTTTAACATATTACGCCAATATTAAAGATAAAATTCGTAGTCAGTGTCTAACAACCTCTTCAACATTTTTTATGCATTAATTTCCTGAGAATTATAAAGTAAGATTCTCTTTTTCCTCTGTGTTTTTTACATTAATTAATGACTATATAAATATATATGCTCTTCTACTAGAAGAAACGATTTTTCACATTAATGCTTGGTAAAGTATTATATTATTTTTATCATGCATTCTTTTCATATATATATATATATTTGAATTTTGAAACGATAATAGAACTAGGAGTTGTAGTATTTAGGTCACTTCTAGATGTCCCTAGATCTACCTAGAACATGGAAAATGTTGTCATTTTTCTTTTTCCGGAAAACATACAAGGCCTTTTTTTCTAATTTGAAAAAAAAAAAAAAGAAAAAAACATTTCTTGAATTAATGCTGAGAAAAAAGATTTCGAGTCAAAGTTCTTTGGGATCCTAGTTAATTTCTCCACCTCAATTTTTCATGAGAAAATTTTTTCTGTTAAAAAAAAAAAGAGAAGAAAACATTATTGTAACGTGTGAGTTGTGACTATAATACGCCAGTTGGTTAAACAGGAGAGCGATATCTCGAAGTTATTTGCCTAATTTTGGTGTTGTGTTATAATCTCGCACATGTATATTATAATATAATGTCATCATGTATTAAAATTATAAAGGAATAATTCAATAAATTTATTGAAGCAATAAATTTTTAAATTTTTAATGGTGAGATGAAGAAGAAAAGAAACCCAGCCAACATACATGATTAGCTTTTTTTGTTTTTTTGGTAACACAGTGATAAGTTGCATGGCTTAACTAAGTTCCATGTTACGTTTTGTTAGCAAGATTGTAGGAGCCAGGTACTTCAAGCTGGACGGCAATACTGATCCGGCCGACGCCGCTTCACCGCTGGATCTTGACGGTCACGGCACTCACACGTCGTCGACAGCAGCCGGCGAAAACGTTTCAAACGCCAGCCTCTTCGGCCTCGCCAAGGGCACAGCGCGTGGCGCGGTGCCCACGGCTAGGGTAGCCATGTACAAGGTGTGTTGGATCTCCTTTGGCTGCGCCGACATGGACATTCTCGCGGCGTTCGACGCCGCCATCCACGACGGCGTCGATGTCATATCAATCTCCATCGGCGGGGGCTCGGCGGACTACGTGTCCGACTCCATAGCGGTCGGCGCTTTCCATGCCATGAAGAAGGGCATCGTCACTGTGGCCTCGGCGGGAAACGACGGACCGAGTCTCGGCGAGGTCACGAACCACGCGCCGTGGTTGGTGACTGTGGCAGCTAGTGGTATTGATAGGGCCTTCCGAAGCCAAGTCCAACTTGGCAACGGAAAGAGCGTTTCGGTAAGTATAGTCTCTCATACATTTTCAAAACAGAAAAATGTTAGTACTAGTCCACAAATTCATGATCATGAGAAGAATAATTATATTAGATGAACTATTATAGAATTAATTAAATTTTGTGGCCTTTTGCTACCAGGAAAAAAAAAATGTACGATCTACTAATAGTAAATCACGACTTTTTTTTTAAGCATTTATTGTTGTATGTACTACTAAATTTGATTTATGATCAACCGTCGTAATTATAATGTGCGTATTCTTCTTATATATCTTATTGGTGCTATAGTTTAACTTTACTCTGATAGTCATAATGCAAAAACTGCTGGTAAATATTTCTTATCACAAAATATTATCTTATATATTATTTGGGATCTTACCAAAGCATCACTATTTCCTGGACCGTTTATTAAGGTGGTCCAGGTAGAGCCACAGTAAGACTCGCCGCCACAAGTCACGCCACACGGGACCGTAGGAAATCACACTATGTAGCTTTTCCAGGAAAAATTTATTGATGTATGTGTACATATTATAGAGTTGCCGAATTTACAAACAATGACTACTTTGTCGATCGTTGGTAAGTTCATTACATAAATTAATAGAAAGCCAGTTATTTAATTATGCTATTAAAATAGGCAACAACTTTTGTGATAAGTAATTGTAATTTTAGACTTATAGATCACACATTCTTTTCTTTTTTCTTTTTCGATATGGGAAGTAGAAGAGGCTGTACGGCTGGCCAGCTTTGAAGATCCGGCCGGTTCATTGAAATTGAACATATATATTTTGAGTTTAGGAAGATTATGAATTAATAACAAATATTTTGTAAGAATCCACAAAATAAAAGCGTTGTATAAAATGCAGGGTATTGGAATAAGCACATTCAATCCAAAGCAAAAACAATACCCTCTTGTTAGTGGTGCTGATGTAGCTCAGAACTCAGCCAGCAAGGAAGAAGCAAGGTACATTAATGTCCTATATTCATTCCAATAATTAATACATATCTAAAAAACGTTACATGTTACGGAATATTTCGTGAAGCAAATTACTATATACGTATGTGCAGTGCATCAAAATTACTGTCAATTTTAATGGGAGACTTAATTGGTCATGCTCTTCACTGTAAAAATAGAACTTAAATATATATGACAATTGAAAGAAACAAATAAAAATTGACTGTGATGACAAAATTAGAACGTAACGATTCCCAACTTGTAAAAATTATAAACTATAGGCTATGTATTGAGGAGGCTCTGGACCCCAAGAAATTAAAAGGAAAGCTTGTTTTGTGCGAGCTTGCAAATTGGGGTACTGATGCCGTGGTGAAAGAACTAGGAGGGGCCGGAACAATCGTCGAAAGCGATCAATTTCTCGACGCTGCCCAAATTTTCATGGTGCCGGCAACCCTGGTGAACTCCACTGTGGGCGACACCATCAACAGTTATATACATTCGACTAGGTACGTACGTACGCAATAAAGACATAATATTATAACAAATTCATACAGTGTCATAACAATAGTAAATGGAGAAAGAAATTAAAAAGAATTAATATTTGTGATTACATATTCACGGAATGAAAATGACTGGGGCATTTTGTCGAACATATACAGGGCAGCGTCGGCCGTGATTTATAGGTCCAAGGAAGAACAAGTCCGCGCTCCATTTATTGCTTCTTTTTCATCTCGGGGTCCAAATCCAGGTTCCATACGCGTACTCAAGGTATAATTACGTATAACAACAAATTATTATGAGTAACACCGTACATCACTCATTCATTCGTCAAATTAACGCTCAAAGGCCACACGGATTAATAAAATAGGGAGTCGCACAATTTTAAAATAAAATTTGGAATATCAGCTATAAATTATAATATAATATATGATGTTTAGCTTTTATGTTTATACTACGTATACGGGACCTTTATGGTACGGAAGCATGTCTTTCAATAGCTGTAGCACACATCATTATTCAACATGTAACGTCATAATCAAATAGAATATAAGTTTGATGTAAAAGAGCTAAATTAGTGTAATGTTTTGACTGATTATTCACTATTATATATGAATAGTCTGTTTTACTTTTCTTGTGTGTGTCTAACCCCAGTACGAATCTGAATTTAGTTTGATATCACTGGAATTAAATATGCATGCGTATGGAGCTACATATACACATATGATCTGGACATAAATATTTGGTTTGATATTATTTTGATACAAAAATATACATGCAGCCAGATATTGCGGCACCAGGGATTGACATATTGGCATCGTACACTCCTTTAAAGTCACTGACCGGGTTGAAAGGGGACACACAATTCTCGAAATTCACCATCATGTCTGGTACTTCCATGTCATGTCCCCACGTCGCTGGCATAGCAGCCTACGTAAAATCATTCCACCCCAAATGGTCTCCGGCTGCCATTAGATCTGCCATCTTGACCACTGGTATAAATATCTACATAATAATTAGGAATAATTTACAGAAAAATACTACTACTACTACTACTACTACTACTTAAATTTGGTTTATGAGTCTCTCCCCTTAATTTTGATTACATTACTTAATTTACTTCGTATGCAAATCTATCATACAAATTTAGCACAATAGTACTATATATAACATATTTTATTTCGAATACCGCCTCATACACAAGTCCGGACATTTCTTTATTATTAGTAATGCTAGCATCATTACCCCCTATAACCTTGTATTCAACCCCTTTCTTTGATGATATTCAAGCAAAACCCATGAGCCGAAGGGTGAACCCGGAAGGAGAATTCGCGTACGGCGCGGGTCAAGTAACCCCAAGAAGAGCTCTAAGCCCGGGCTTAGTCTACGACATGAGCGACATGTCGTATATCCAATTCCTCTGCCTTGAGGGTTTCAACGGCTCCTCTTTAGCACCTTTAGTAGGTTCCAAGTCCATAAACTGCTCCTCCTTGATCCCTGGACTCGGCTACGATGCTCTCAACTATCCCACTTTCCAGCTTACCTTGAACACTAAGCAAAAAACGACAGTTGGGATATACCGGAGGACCGTCACCAATGTTGGCCAGGCAAAGTGCGTCTACAACGCCACCGTTAAGAACCCGAAAGGAGTCGAGATCACGGTCACGCCGCCGATCCTCTCCTTCTCCCGCACCTTGCAGAAGAGGAGCTTCAAGGTGGTGGTGAAGGCGAATCAGAAGTCCTTTAAGATGGGAGCAATGGTTTCAGGTTATCTTGCATGGAAAAGCCCTCGTCACGTCGTTAGAAGCCCTATTGTCGTTTATAGTCCGTCCGACCAAGGTGATCACGCTCAGATTAATCACATTGTTTCGTGAAATATATATATATATATATATATATATATATATATTATGGATCATGAGAGAAATTATTAAGAAGAAACTTATAAATATAATATATCATGATGTTTTGTGTGTGAGACATGTATATTTGTGTGTGCAGTTACATTGGTGTAGCATATATAGCAGTTTGATCTTAACTACATATATGTGCTATCTCTATAAACTGTTAATAAGTATATTTGCTTAATCTAATTTATTATTCGTATAGTTGAACTATTGATTGGGAAACTAATGCATTATATTAATTGTTATAGACTAATTATCTGCGTAGGAACACCCATTTTTAATTAAACGTAAGATTTTGAACAATATTTCAAAGAAGAAAAAGGCTGAACTACATAATTTACTTAACTAATTTGTTTTGGGGTTCTGTTTTATTTTGTTTCAAATTTTCTATACTATGTAATTAAATTTGTCCTTGATACGGGCAAATTGCAAACACTTTTTTAAAAAAAAAAAAAAAAAATCTGACTTATTAACTCTTTTTCTTCTGAGTAAAGGCTTTTACTGAAGGCCAAAACAGGGAAGTAGTTTCAACTTTAAAATATTAAAACATCTAATTTTGGATAAATATTTTAAATGACGAAATACGTACCCTCCTCACACTTTCTATTTTTTTTCTATCAAATAAAAACTAATTATATAACCTCTTTTGCGAACTCAGAGTATCTTTTTGAATCTGGCTGTATAATTTGGTGCAGTACATGTTATGTGGCAATTTAAATTATGGAATTGTTAAGTTCTTAATGCATATTGCACAGATGATTTTATCTTTCGATCGGGGTTCACATTGCAATTTAACAATTAATAATGTAGTATCGGGGTTCATATTATAATTTAACAATTAGTAGTGTAGTATATATATATATGGGCACCAATTCAGTAGGTATTTTTTTTTTTTTACCTATGCATAAGTATCAATTTAGTCAATGAAAATTTAGCATGCATATTTTTTTATTATAAAAAATAAGAGAGAGAAAAAAAAATACCTACTGAATTGATGCTCATATATATATATATGGGCACCAATCTAGTAGATATTTTTTTTAACCTATGCATAAGTATCAATTTGGCCAATGAAAATTTAGCATGTATATTTTTTTATTATAAAAAATAAGAGAGAGAAAGAGTATTAATGATATACGTCTTTTCATGCGCTTCATTATAGTCATTGGATCACTATTAAATGGTAATCTAACGGTTAAAAAAATATCTAGCCATAGGTAAAAAAAACAATACCTATTGGATTGGCAACCTATACATATATATATATATATATATATATATACTTCCTTCGCATAATATTTTCACCAAAGAAGCTAGCAAGATGTTAGGATAATATAGTTTTCATTTTGTTAATCGATTTGAAATCAATGCACTGTATATGTACTATTCGACGGCATCATAACCTATTGAATATTTTTGTTGGCAACTGTATATCGAAGATTACTAATAGTAACCAACTAA
This sequence comes from Parasponia andersonii, assembly GCA_002914805.1. Taxonomy (NCBI): domain Eukaryota; kingdom Viridiplantae; phylum Streptophyta; class Magnoliopsida; order Rosales; family Cannabaceae; genus Trema; species Trema andersonii. The sequence goes on from JXTB01000420.1 coordinate 251,740, forward strand.
TAGTTTTGGTTCATATTTTGATCAACAGTACCGATCCAATAGATTTTTCTTTTAAACCTTTCTATAGAGTATCATTTTGCTTAATTGAAACTTATTACATACGTTTTTTGCGGTAAAAAATAAAAAAAAAATATTAAATAATATGAATCTGTCGTTATTATTTTTTTTTTCCAACTATTCAACTATTCAGATCTTCCCAACTTATAAATAAGTTAAAAAATACATCCTGCATTATGACCCTTTAATCAAAGTCTTAGAATATATATTAAAAATTGGTTAATACGTATGCAAAATTTATTTATAGAAAACTGACTAAATTCTGGCGAACTACACTTCGAATTTTCTTGCAAGTTAGGTTATATAAGGGGTTTAAATTAGTTATCTATTTTGGAAGAAATGAAGGCATGAGACAGCAAGGGAGCCAAACCCATGCATGTATAATTGTCAAAGACCTATTTTATACATTTCCATACTTATGGATAACATTATCCCCTATTGCTTTTTTTTTAAAAAAAAAAATTGAGGCATTTATATTTTTGATTTATTATTATTATTATTATTATTTTGGCCGAAGAGCAATATATTCTCCTATGTGCTTTGCATGCAACATAACTGAAATGAAAATTCTGCGGTATATTTCTTTCATTTGTTCAAGAAGATCTATATAATGTTCACATGTGTCGTGCATTTGAATAACTTCTTATTTTATTTTAAAATATCACCACATTATTTAAAATTATATAGCTAAAAATAATGCTATGTATGAACTTTTTTGCAAAATTTTAGTATTCTAATCTTTACTAGTTATTTTATGAAAAGTGATCATAAATGGGAAAAATTGAGCACATAGACTATAGTCTGTCCCGGCCAGCTAGATCAATCTGGTTTAGGGATGTCATTGTTTTGCTTGACTTTACACTTGTCAAACATAAAACCGTAAAAGGTTTCGTTGTTTTATATGAGAAAAATCCAAATTCGTAGTGTCGTTTTATATAAGAAAAGTCCAAATTTGTGGTGCCATTTTGGAATAGCCAAAAAAAATAAAAAAATAAAAAATAAAAACTATAATTTTGGAACATGTCATCCTTCTGGAAGTTCTTTCGTCTTTGAGGTTTCACCGAAAATAAATGTTCATAGCTTATTATTTCAAAATGCATATATAATAATTCACCCAAAACATTATATGTAGACGTAATTTGGTGGTCTATTCTCTACCTAAGTATGCTGTGGCCGGGGCTAAAAAAATATAATAACTAAGGTTAGACACTTTGGCAATACCGAATTTTGGATTAACTTTCAATTGGTCAAACATTATTTTACCAATTATATTCCAACAAAAGAACTCTAAGATTTGCAATTTAATTTTGGTATAATTCCTTCTGATTGAAATCACCTGTTCTTTTTCCTGTTCTCCTCTCTATCCCTCACTTAAAAAGTGCCACCTCATAAAAATTGCCAACTCACTTTTTAACCGAGTTAGGCCACTGACTTTTTTTTGTCAAGTTTTTCTTCTTTACATTTTTAATGTTTTCTTTTATTTAAAAAAAAAACGAAAAAAAGACCAAAAGTTCGCTATTCGCACGAAAGAATACCAAAGAATTATTTCCCAATACGCTGTCATTCTCTCTACTTATTCATGGCTATCATGTTCAAATCTTTCTCCGTTCTTTCTAGAAAGTGATCAAACAAAAGACAAAAAGTATTATATCACTCAAACCACTTTATGCAAGGTAACACCTATTTTTCTTTTCTCTTTTTCTCAATTTTCCTTTTTTTAGGGATTTGGTACTACTTGAAATTATAGAGCTTCGACATATTTATTAGCACTACGACAAGGAGGTAATAGAACGACGACTCTAAAGTGGTAATAAATTATATAGTTGTTATTTTAGCGAATTTATAATTTTGGAGAAATGAAAAAGATTAAATCGGCAACAAAATAACCACGCTAAAATTTCCATAAAAAACATCTAAAGTGATGACATTTGTCGTTGCTTTAGAAGGAGTACACTAACTAGTGCCACTTTGGTAATATGTGTAAAAATATCTACTCTAAAGCGGCAACAATAGTCGTCGCTTCAAATTAATTTATTATAAATAAATTATAATAATTATAATAAATGTAAAAGATTTAAAAAAAAATAAAAAATTGGATTTAAATGTCCATGTTTTAGAGTATGATATTTAAAGCGACGACAGTTTAAGTTTTGAATTACTTGTCGATATTTTAGATATTTTACGAAAATTTAGGTGGTCAAATTTACCGCTATAAATTTTCTGAGCTTTGAATGAAACAGCATGTTTCATTTAAAGTGACGACAAATTATTAAAAATAATCGGTTTCTATACTCATAAATTGATCTTTTTCCTCCTCATTTTTTCATCACTCTCTCTCATCCAAGAAATCAGTTCCTCTTTGATTAGTAAGTTTTTTTTTTGGCTATTTAACTCTTTTTCAATCTTTTTTGAATTGGTATTGATCTTGTTTTTGCAAATTTTTTTGTTGTTGTCACCACTATACCACTACCATCCACTGAAAGCTTGATAGGTTAGTTTTTGATTAATTTATGGTTTTGTTTTTTATTTAAATAATTAAAAATAAATGTTGTAATATTAGGTAAATTTGTAATATTAGGTAATTTATGGTTTTGTGATTTTAGTTTTTTAGTGTGTTAAGTAAAATGAATGTTATAATATTAGAAAAAATCAGATATTGATATTTTTTTTTCTTTAGTTTAAGTTTTATTTGGATATTATATTTAGGGTTATGAATATTTATTGTGTTTTTTTGATATTGAACATAAATTTTTAATGGATTTTTGGATTATATTATTAGTTTTATAGATATTGGAATATTACATATGAAATTATTAGATTATTGGATTATTGGATTATATTATTAGTTTTATTGGATAATATTGGATTTGATGAGTTATTGGTGAATTATATTATTAGTTTTATTGGACGTTGATGATGTTTATGTTTTGAGAATGTTGATTGATTATAAAGAATGGTTTCGTTGGTTATTTTTTTATGTTAAATTTTGATTTTTGTTAATCTTTTTTTTATTTTATTTTATGAGTTAGAAAGGTTAGGATTTTATTTTTTTAGAATTAATAAATGAAATGAATTATAATGAATTAATTTGTTAACTAAAATAGTCATAAAATTAAAAAATACTCAAAAATATTCATACAATCTAAAAAAAATACCAAAATTGTCCCTAAAATAATAAAATACCCAAAATACCCTTATAGTAAGTAATATAATCAAAAAATAAAAATAAAAAAATTTCCCTTATCATTCACAAATTACCAAAATGCCCTTGGAATAATAAAATACCCAAAATACCCTTACAGTAAGGAAAATACTCACAAAAATAAAAATACCCAAAAATATGCATATAATCCACAAAATACCCAAAATGCTCCTAGAATAATAAAGTTCCCAAAATATTCTTATAGTAAGTAAAATAGTCATAAAATTAAAAAATACCCCAATATACCCATAAAATCTAAAAAATACCCAAATTGTCCCTAGAATAATAAAATACCCTTATAGTAAGTAAAATACTCAAAATATTAAAAAATATAATAAAATTCCCCTCATTATTCACAAAATAGCCAAATTGTCCCTAGAATAAAAAAAATACCCAAAATACCCTTATATTAAGTAAAATACTCAAAAAATTAAAAATACCCAAAAATATGCATATAATCCACGAAATACCCAAAATGCCCTTAGAATAATAAAATTCCCAAAATACCCTTATAGTAAGTAAAATACGCATATAATCCAAAAAATACCCAAATTGTCCCTAGAATAATAAAATACCCAAAATACCCTTATAGCAAGTAAAATACTCATAACAATAAAAAATATCCAAAAATACACATATAATCCACAAAATACCCAAAATGCTCCTAGAATAATGAAATACACAAAATACCCTAATAGTAAGTAAAATACTCAAAAAATTAAAAAATATAATAAAATTCTCCTTATCATTCACAAAATACCCAAAATACTCCTAGAATAATAAAATTCTCAAAATAACCTAATAGTAAGTAAAATACTCAAAAAAATAAAAAAAAAAAACCCAAAAATAAACATATAATCCACAATATACCTAAAATGCCCTAAACTAATAAAATACCTAAAATACCCTTATAATAAGTAAAATACTCAAAAAAAAATAAAAAATACCAAAAAATATGCATATAATCCACAATATACCCAATGTCACGAAACAAAACCCGGGCCAGTGGCAGAAGGGGAATTTCACAAAGGTGGGAAATTCCTAAATTTTTTTTGAAAAGTGTGGAAAAGTTTTAGTTTTTATAAACAGTCCATTTAAATAAAATAATTGGAATTTCATCCCGTGAACCACTCCCAATATTCGTATACACCATTAAATATAAATCGAATAATTATTTGAAAACGTGAAATCAAATATAATTCCAAGCAACATCATCATCCACAACGAAACTCAAATCCCATAATGGCATACATAGGTTCACAGGCAAAATAGAAAGTAGTAAATCTTGATTCAATGCTAATACAAAGCCCAAACAATCCAAACACCAAGACGACAAGCTTCTAGCATTACCAAGAGACGAACTGCAATCAAGATGACCTCTTACTCCTCCTGATCACCAAGATCGCACTGGACACTACCTGAGGAAGAAGGTAGCAGGTGTGAGCATAAAATGCCCAGTAGGAAAAACAATTACCCAATTAAAAATATTTTAGTGATGGAGAATTCTTGCATGGTTAGTTTAGTCCAAAACATACATATATATATAATCCAAACCGGAAATCCATATATATATATATATATATAAGTAGTGTAATCAAAACCATTCAATCCATATGCACATGACATAAATCAACCCATACCTATGAGCTCTCATCCTTTCATCTGTGGAAACCCAGGATGATGACACTAAGTATGCCTAATAGCCTGCTTGATACCTAAGACCATACCTGGAGGGGACACACATGTGTCACCTACCAAACCTGGAGGGACAACCGAATTGCTTACGCCTGCCAAATGGGGAGGTAATTAGAAGTAACAAAATTCCGCGTGGGTTTACGGACTCTACACTGATGGTGGGGCACGCAGCGCCACTCTAGAAACCCACGATGCTAACACGGTGATCATATATGATCCTATGTCACGTGCAATACAGAACTGAAGTGTGAAAATAATCATACTCTGGTTTTTCGGTAAAATCAGCATACTAGATTTTTATAAAAAAACGGGTAGCATAACGGCCCTATTTTTAATATACCCAAAATAACCTACACTCAAAAAATTCCTTGAGCAATACAATACGTATACATCATACAATCAATTCCTATCACAGATATTCAAGAAAACCAAAAATCACATTTGTTCTCATATGTTGCAGAAAATAAGTTTTATTCGAAAACGATATAAAACATGGGTAATTGAATCCCTACCTCGCTCGAATAGCAATATCACGCTATTGAATCCTCAAGGTGTCATTGACGATCGCCTGGAGGGTTGGGAACTAATTCCAAGCACTCGATCGTCCTCTTATGAAAAATTAACTTCTCACTGGAGCTTCAATTCTACAAATGGACCTCTTCACTGAATTCCTAGCACCCAAAATAGCTAGGTTAGATATATAACTTGTCCAATTCGGGTCTGGGCCCACACCGGACTGGTGGCATGCAAATCGAGGCAAATCTCGACCGTCTGATCTCAATTTCTGTGCCGGTCACCAAAAATAGGCAATATATATATATATCAAACTTCTCTATTTTCTGAGTACAATCCAAAAATGGCAACTTTTAATCTGGGCAAAATGTGGTTGAGATATATGTACCTTGATGATCCTTGCGACGAGACGAATCCAACGGGACTGGTTAAAGGTCGAATGGTGGCCGGAATCGTCGTTGGCGGTCAAAAATCCGATTCAGCCTCTTGGAGCTTTTCCAGCGTTGTAGGCGACGACGGCGACTAGGGACAGACAGTGCGGCTTCAGCGTCACACGGGGAAGCTTTGACGGTCGATAGCACTGGCGGACGACGACGGCAGCACCTCATGCGGCGGTCTGGCATCGGCGGCAGAGAGAGGTTCGAGAGAGAGAGAGAGAGATCGGGGGGAAAGAGAGAAAAGAGAGAAAAAGAAAGAAAAAGGGCAAGGCACGTGGCCCTGTCTTATAGGATTGTACAATTTTTGAAAAATTATACATAAGTCCCCAAATTTTCAAATCTCTTTCAAATCAGTCCCCCCAAAAGTGCAATTTAGTCCTTCTACACAAACTTTTGCAAATTAATCCCCCCAATATTTTATCTAAAAAATTGGTAAAATGTCCAAATTACCCTCCCAAAATCCGGGTTTTTACACCCAAAATGCCCTAAACTAATAAAATACCCTTATAATAAGTAAAATACTCAAAAAATTAAAAAATATAATAAAATTCACAAAATACCCGAAATTCCTTCCTTAAATCATGAACACTAGAATGGTCACGAAACGTAAATTGGTTTAGAATGTTCTTGATCACAACGATTAAAGTTATACAATTGTGATGATTAAGACCACTCCAAATAAGTTGACATATTATGACAAAGGTTGTAGTCACAGTCATAATGCGTATATTTATTTGGACACAGAGTGACTTTAATACATGCATGCATTATTTTAGTCACAAAAGAAATTACCATAGACCCGTTCAAGAGTTTATGAGAGATTATGTATAACCCTCTAAGAATTTCTAGACTTGCAACCTTAATAGAATTATTATTAATAGACTTAGTATCGAATTTTAATAAGTTTATATTCGCAAATACTTGAAATTATATGTGTAGTATTATTTTAATGTTAAATTTTATTATGTGAGAAAATTATAGTTATTCTTTGTTTTAACTTAGAAATTCTGAGTTAGTTTTCCTTAATAATAAATTAATTCTACAAAGATTACAATATGTACATCAATATAACCTAATTAAGAATGTGACATGATTATATCACATTAAAAATTGTTACATTTTATAACGTAAAGTTAATAGTTGCACTAAAATAGTACCATGCCATAATTTGAATGGCTAAGATTTAAGTATACAAAGAATTAAGTAGACAAATTAATCTAAGGGTAGAAAAAAAGTTATAGAAAAAGATGAAAACTAGTGAAGTTTTATCTTAGGAAGGTAATAACTATAAATTAATGGAATAGGAAAGGAAAGGATAAAGTTAATAAGTAATTCTAAAAGAGAAAAATATAGATAAAACTAATTGATAACTTTTGTCTCTAAAATAATTCAAAAGGTAGGAAAAAGAAATTGATAATAGAAATGTTCTTTGGAAATTAATGGTCATAATTCAAAGTAGAAGACATAGACAAAACTAATTAGTAGCTTTTGTCTCTAAAATAATTCAAAAGGTATAAAAAAGAATAATATAGTGGAGATTTTCTTTAGGAGCTAGTGGTATTGGATTCTAAATAATTGAAAAAGAAGAAAGATTAGAGATAAAAATAGTAGATGAGTGAATAATAAAATAAAAGACAAGATAATGGAGTAGGAAAAGAAAATATATTGACAAAATTAGTAATAATGGTGCTTGGATTATTGGATAGAATATGAAAGTATATATTATTGGATACCTCCTATAGATGACCTATAAATAGATCCTTCATTTGGTAATTGGAAATTCATACTTAACTTTCAAATTACTTAGCCAAAACTATCTTTATTTTTTTAATTATCCTTTCCCAAAAAAAAAATTCTTTCTACCCCACTTTCTTCCAAACCCACAAGAGCTATAATATTTTACCTATCTTCCTTGCTTTTCTTATAAAAACTCTAGAAATTAAGAATTGTAATCAAGAGAAGAGAGCATTAGTTTTGTGGTGGAGACATAAGGAAGAAGAATAAAAGATTTTGGAATGTAGGTTGCACAAACACATTTAAATTTATTATGATTTTAAGCTCTAAAATTATAAAAAGTTTAATTTTTAGTATTTTGACTTCTAGTGAAATATTGATACTAAGAAAAGTTTTCAAACACTCCAAGAAAGAAGATTCAAGCTTGGAAGATAAATATTCCCTCACCTTGCTTGTTATGTGTTTAAATAGATTCTATAAAAGAATAAATGAGTGATAACATATTTGATCTTCTTTAGATGTTATATAATTTATATTATCTTTAGGCTTATTTTTTTGATTTCTTAAGCCTCTAAATATGAATACTTCATAATAATAAAGGCTAAATAATAATAATAATAAAATCAAAATGACTAAATACAAAAGTGAAAAATTTTTAAGTGTAAGACCCTAAAATAAAATATGTATGAAAATAAACCAGCTTAATGATTTAGACTTAGATCCTTAAGGAAAAATTTTTATCCATTAAAAATATTTTTCAAAAATTAATGATGTTTACTCAAAAGTTAAAGGGACTAAAATGCCAAAACTTTGAGTATTCTGGACAAAAGTGTAATTTTAATAAAATATAGGTCGAATATATGAGAACATTATTTTAGGCAGTTTTAAGACTATATTAAAGTGTAAAAATAAATAAAAGAAGAATCTTTAACAAAAAAGATAAGCTATAACTCAATATTTATCATTGAAGAGCATAAATGTTAGAAATCTTAATATTATGGGTAAAAACATAAATTATAAAACTTGAAATTTTGGGTTAGAAATTTGGTACAAAAATAAATAGAAAATTTTAATTTAGATCTCTAATTGGCATAATAAAATATTTATTTAAGTTTAAGATGTGAAATCAATTATAGGAAATAAATGATTTATGTCTCTAATTGTATTTAGCCTAAATTTAGTTATGGGCCTAAAAAGCATGATCAATCTAATAATATTTAGCCCAAGTATGATTTTAGATTTTAAATCTATATAGCCATTAGTGTATTTGACTCACTTATCATACTATGACCCTTAATTACGAATAAAGTAATTAATCAATAATAATTCAAAGTAATTGATGAAAAGAAATATAACTAAGGAAACTTAACTGATTTAGGATGATATTAATCAAATCAACAACCAAATTATTGATAGATTAAAAAGATCACCATGATAAAGATTAAGAAGAATTAAATCTCATCCATCTAAGTTGAAAACATAAATTAGTCAATAAATGTAGCATGACATTATTTCAAATGTGAAGTTTTATGTTTGATCATAACTGAGTCTTAGTTGTCTTAAGCCCACTAAGTAATTAGAAGTTTAAAAAAAATATGAGTCCACTTTAAATTACTCTAACAAATAGAGTATACGTACATCAGGATAAAACTTCGACTTAGATATACGTAATTAACGAGTAGAACTAGGAAAATCATATTACGAGATAAGTACAATCTCACCTATGGTATGGATGGTTTAAAAATATTTCATGTTTGTAGTATGATATGTTTAAAATTATTTCATGTGTTAACTTGCCTTTATTTTATTATTGTATAGCCTAAGTATAATATATACTTATAAAGATACATTTCCTATGCTATAAAAATGATGTATGCTTACTTTAAAATATTATCATGTAAAAATACTTTAGCATACTTTAGCAAATGAAATGCTATGATAATGGAATATAAGTTTGGGTTTGTTGTTGAAGTATACCTACTTATGTTAAGAAAAGACTAAATAAGATAAAGAATTTAAATGTGTCATACCAACCTCTACTAGGTGAGGATATCTGAAGAAAAATAAGACTAACCTCCCCTAAGTGAGGATTCCTGAAGAAAAGTATGTTAAGATTATGACCGTATGTATTTTCAGTTGGGTCACTCTCCTAGTTCCCCATTCGATAATACACACTCAGTACGTACACCAGAGCTCATAAGAAAGATAAAAGTCTTTGTAATAAAAAATAAGATAAACTAATGATACAATATCTTATAATAAAGCATAAGGTAATTATTTTATAAAACAATATTAACCAGACTTTCATAAAAGATTATTTATTTATAAATAAAATGGTTTGTGAGAATTACATTGTACTTGCTGAGCAAAATCTCATGTTTTATGAGTATCCATGCTATAGGTATTTAAAGAAAGAAACTTCTGATTTGATTAATGGGTTAGCTAAAATTAAGGCGGGGATAAATGTGAGGTACAAGCAATAGAATACTGTCATTAGAATTACTTCCGTATATGTTCTTATGACAAGACAAATGATTTCAATTATGTAAGCTTGATGGTATTTGAAAATATACTTATAACTTGGCATTTTATTTCACAATGTATGGTTTTATTAAATTGAACTTGAAAATGTATTTCAATTGAATAGAGTTTAAACGAATATTTTGATTTAAATAAATACAAAACGCAAAGGGTTCTGTCAAAAAGACCTAAATTGTCTAAGACAAGCTTAGGACTTAAGTTGTCCATATATGACTCTCTTCTCATCTAAGAGCTTTTTATGGTTGCGCATTATTTAAATTACCCTAAGAAAAAGTTTATAAATAAATTTAAATAAAGGTTGCTTAATCGTCGAGAAATATTTTTCTTGTTTTCAAAATTATCAAATTAATTAAATGGTTAGTTATGAATATAAATATCTTAAAAATAAATAAAAGTATAAAAAAAATTGTCATAAATTTTTAGCATCTAAATTTCTTTTTTTAAATAAGTAAACTAAGAATATAAGTAGTTAATGGTCTGAAAATCAGGTCGCTACATTATGCATCTCGATATCAATTCTTGAATTGTCCCATTTGGACAGTTTGGGATTACATGTTATATGTTATCGTTCACTTATAAATATTGTTCTTTAGTTGAGTTCTGATGGTATCTCCTTGTGTTCTCCGGGTGTGTACATATATGTACCATATTTAGAGGAGCTGGGGAGATGTTGTCGGAATTTCGACGTGAACGAAACAATATTTGAGTGAACGATGTACCACATAACAAAGTAATTTTGAATGGGATATGGCCTTACCATTTAGAAATAGAGTGATAAGATGGATTTTGGACATGTTTTGCATGATCATCTAAAATTATTCTATCCAAACACTAAGTTGTTGTAAATAATAACAGTAAGGATGCTTATGGACAAGAGTTGGATACATTTGAAAGATTATTGGTGTGGTGCATAATGGAATGGTGCAATTGCATTTGCTAAAAGGGCAAAACAATATGTCAATGACCAAGGTAAAGTTAAATGCCCTTGTCTGATATGTCGAAATGTGTTGTATCAGACTCCTGAAACATTGGAAGAACATTTGATAAACAATGGGTTTGATTCACTGTACACTAATTGGTTATTTTATGGAAAGTTGTAGAGATTCATCTTTCTCGTAATGATGTTCAAGTAGAAAATGTTGATCCGACAGATGAGATAGTGCAGATGAGATAGTGGACATATTGCAAGATTTTATTGGGCTAGAAAATATAGATGGTGGTGAAAATGAATACGATATGGGAGGTGACATGGCAATGAGACCATTTGTATCTAGCCAATAATATAATGAGTTATTCTCTGAAGTGGAAGCTGAGTTGTATCCGAGATGCACCATTACTCATCTTTGAACTTTTTGGTCAAACTTATGCATTTGAAAGCAATGCATAAGTGGACCAATAAGTCTTTTGATAGTTTATTGAAATTATTGAAAGATGCATTTCCAGTTGACAATAAGATACCATGATCATATTATGATGCAAAGAAGTAGATGTCTAAGTTAGGTATAGGATACAAGTCTATTCATATATGCCAATATGACTTTGCGTTATTCTATGAATCAATGGGTAGACAAAAATATAAAAGGAAAGAAGGTACCTCACAAAATATTACGATATTTTCTATTAACACCATGATTGAAGCATCTGTATGGCTCCAGACACACTACAAAAGAAATAAAGTGACATTTTAAAGGTCGTTCAAACGAGGAAGGGGTGTTGAGATATCCTGTTAACGGTGAAGCATGGAAATATTTCGATATGAAGTATCCAGATTTTGCTTCAGAAACACGAAATGTCCGTTTGGGATTGGTTGCTAATGGCTTAATCCATTTGGCAAGATGAGCTTGTTTTATAGCATGTGGCTAGTGATTTTGACTAATTATAACCTTCCTCCGTGGCTATACATGAAAGAGTCTTATTTTATGATGTCTCTTTTAATTCATGGATCATGATCTCCTGGAAAAAGATATTGATGTATTTCTAAGGCTATTGGTAGACGAGTTGAAGCATTTATGGCATGTTAGAGTTGAAACGAGAGATGCCATTGATAACACAATGTTTAAGAAGCGAGCTGCATTGATATGGACTGTAAATGATTTTCCAGCATGTAGTAGTTCATCTGGATGGTGTTGACAAGGATACAAGGTGTGTCCTAATATAACGAAGATACTCTGTCAATGTGTTTAAGAATAAAGACTTGTTATATGGGGCATAGACATTTTCTTCCGACATCTCATGCATTTCAAAAAAATACACTATTTGATGGGAAGATAGAGAGAAGAAATCCACCAAGAGTATTTTCTAATGAAGATATTCTGTAACAACTCAGTCATATGCGATCTGATATGCAAGGTAAATATCCAAAATATGGTGGGGTGAAATGAAAAGGAGACAATGAAGAACTCAACTGGAGAAAGAAAAATATATTTTTTGAGCTTGAGTATTAGTCATCACTAAAACTAAGACACAATCTCGATGTTATGTATATTGAGAAAAGGGTGTGCGATAGTGTTCTTAGTATAATATTGGTTATTGAAGGCAAATCTAAGAACACAACGAATGTAAGGCGTGGCTTAGAAGATTTAAATATTATATCAGAGTTACATGTCATGGAAGAAGGAAACAAGTTGATTATACCTCACGCAGAGTACACTCTCACTGCTGATGATCTTTATAAACTTTGTCAATTTATTAAATCGGTCAAGTTTCCTTATGGGTTTGCAAGTAATCTGCGAACCAATGTAACTAATAATGATGCAAAAATTATCGGATTAAAATCACATGATTGCCATGTTATTATGCAATGTCTATTGTGATCAGGAATTCGTCCTATTGTGAATAAAGACATCTCATCCATAATAATTAAGTTATGCAACTTTTCTAGCTCATTTATGCAAGGACTCTAAATGTGAAAGACTTGGAGAAATCTGAGATAGACATAGCTCTTATTCTTTGCAAGCTTGACTGCATTTTTTCTCCTGCTTTTTTTTATGTTATAGTGCATTTGATGATTCATTTGTCAAAATAGGTATTACTTGGAGGACCTGTTCATTTTAGATAGATGTATCCTTATGAGCACTATATAAAGAAGTTGAAAAACTATGTAAGAAATCGAGCTCGACCAGAGGGTTCAATTGCTAAATGTTATATTGTTGACAAAGCCTTGACTTTTTGCTTAATATACTTATAAAGAGTTAAGACTAAGTTCAACCAACCGGAAAAGAATGAAGATCCCATTCTAAATGGTCCGAAGCTGAGTTTGTCAATTTTCCGATCATGTCATCGTCCAATTGGTAAAAAAAAAATATTGTTCATCTTGATGATATTCTGCATAAAAAAGCTCACTAGTATATACTGAACAATTATCCTAAAATCCAGATTTATTTAGAGTAAGTGTTATCAATTTATATTTGGATTTACTAATACAATTTGATTGGTAATTGAGTCTATTTAATAATCTTGATGTTATACTCACACAAAATAAACTATAATGTTAAGTAAAATTAAAGCCACACAGTTTTAAATAATCTTATTATATGTTGTGATAATTCAACCATGCATTCTCGTTTTCTCACCTAGATCTTCATAAGCAATATGACTTTGAGTATATGATGAACCCTAAAATTAATAGTCATATATAAACTTGTCGCTAGAATAGTCATTTAGACATGAGTCAATAATTCAACTAAAATAAGCAAGGATATACATTACTTCTATAACATGCAATGGTACTATATCTACCAATGAAGATGGCACATTCTGTTGAATGACATCAATCAATAAAATTAGTGTTCTAGTATTGAAGTGGTTGTTTGAGTTATGATTTGGAAAGATTTGCAATATAGGAAAATAAAAAGTATGAAAAAAAAAGAAGATAACTAAACAATATAAACTTAGTAGTAGAAATCTTACCTGATGTGAAGAAAAATTTTCATGAACAACCGTTTTCTTCTTTTTTGCCCTCTCAGGTGCACCTTTAATTCAACCAGATTTGCCACGAGCTTTTCCTTTACTCATAACTTCTTTAAATTTATTATCAGCTCCACGAGAGCTTTTCTCTTCAATGTAATTATGTATTGTGACAGAAGTATATCTTTCTACCTCCCGGTTTCTAATATATGTATCTATATCTTCTAAAGCCTTATTAAACGCAGAAAGAGTAATTTTATATGCTCTTTTATATTCCGTTACTTTTATCGTAATCTGAGTTTGTATTATGCACATTTCTCTCTAACGCCTTCCCATATTTACTTTAGCATCGGTAATGGACATATTCTCATACCTAGGTATTACAGAAATTCTTGTCTTTGAATATTTTATCTATCTTTTTAAAATATATTGAGAAGGAATTCATTTATCATTAATAGATGAAAAAACTTTTAGAATATATAAGCACAAAATCCCTGCAAACTCAAACTTCTTGCAGCTACATGTCAATATATCATTAGAAGAATCATATTTAACGATATGATGAAAATATTTTCCATTGAGGGTGATTCTATACTCTATCAATGTTCTAGTCTCACTATGAATATTTATACCATAATCATAAGCCTTGCATAGTTTTTTTTTCAAACATTCTAAAAATAACTGGAGTGTAAACAATTGTTGCATACTTCAAAATTTTTATTGGGAGGGACAATGATAAAGTACTTTGAGTCGTTTTGAAATCAAATTTTAACTCTTCATATCGTCGATCCTCGATCAATCTTCCAAAATGTTGGAAAATTCTCAGTATATCATACTTGTAGCTAACGTAGTTTTTAATCACATTATTCATACTTTCATTACGCTGAGGAGTTGTTATGTCTGTACAAAATGTCTCTCTATCATAGACCAATGCCTATTTCTCCTTTAAACTGAATATTTTTTTAAACCATTCATTATTTTTAAGATCATATTTCTCAAGCATCTTATTCCAAGCTTTCAAAAGGTCATCCTCTTCTTCATAGTCATATATGCAACTACTAATGTCCTTGGTAGATTCTCGATGATGTTCAAAAATCCCACTAGGATGTTTTGTTGTATTTTAGTAGAAATGCCAAATACCTAAGTGATTAGTTGTTTCTAGGCACTGGAAAGCTAATGCTTTCACCATCGCTGCATCTTGATCAGTATGAATAGTCTTAAGCTTTTTTCCTGACATTACCTTAGCAAAAGTTCAAAGAACTAAATAAATATTTCAGCAGTTTCATAAGATAATAGTGCAGCTCCAAAGATAGTAGTTTGCTTATAATGATTTACCCTAACAAACATAGCAAAAGATCGACCTTCTTTATTTTTTTTTGTAAGTTATATCAAAGCTAACAACATCACCAAAATGAAAATAATCTGCCGTCATTTTCCTATCTGCCCAAAAATTATTGGTTATCATATCATCTTTATCATCTTGTATATCACTAACAAAAACATGGTCTTCTAACTACATGCCTTAAAGATATTCAAGAATACGACCAGTATCTCCTAATCTCATTTGAATTATTCGTTTAGTTCACAAATAATTTTGACAATCAACTAGAGTACATCCAAGTTTCTCTCGCCCACCAGCTAACCTAGCCATCAAATCACAACTTGCCCTGGGAGCAATTCTTGAGATGTCAGCCAAATCAATTTCAGCTACATGGGCATAAGTCAATCTCCTTTGAGATTTGTGTAAATGATTTTTGCTAGGGTTTGATGTCTTATATATATGATCAGCAACAAATTCAAGTACATGATATTTAGCAGTCTGACGAGAAAAATTGATTTTCATTCTTGCTAGACAACTAAACCTTATTTTAAACCGATGAGATTTTACTGTAACTTGTCGCTTATCTTTTTCGTGATGATCTTCACTAGAACAACAAAAGATTCTATTTGTTATTTTTTCATCCGTATCTTTATGCATTTTACTTCTACGAATGCTAAAACCTACCTTGTAAGCATAAGCATTGTAGAAATTGTAGGCTTCTTCTTATGTGTCAAACTCTATATCGAGTTTCGGTATCGCTTCATCGGAGATTCTTGAATGAATCAATTCTATGTTTATTTTTTTGTTACTTGTAGTATAAGATTTCTTTTGTTCGTCCTTCAACATTATAATAAAGTTTGGAGATGACATTGTACTTTTATTTTCGAAATCTAATTTTCGACATAATTGAATATCTTCCTCCTCCAAATTATATAGGTCCACCATCTTCAATAAAGAAAACATATAAAATTTGAAAATAAAAAATACACACATATCTTGAATAAAAAATTTCCATGTCAACTATTGCACTAATGTTTAATAACTAATGTCAATAGGAAGAATATAAACATTTCGTTAATCTAGTATTACTAAAGTTAACTTGATTTAAATGGAGAAATGATCATTTATTTATTGACGGAAACCCCTCCCCCCTCTCTTTTTTCTTGTGTCTTATGGCCAATAAATAATTAAAAATAATAGTAATTTAAACATTCTTAATCTGGAGTTTAGTTCAACTAAGATGTTTTTATATAGAAAATGTGGTATATATTACGAGTAATTGAAATTGATATAGACGATAGTTATTTAGCATAGCAAATTTACAAATATATATAAATATACTTTTCCATGTACATATATATTAGCTAGTACAAGTTTTTTAATGAGATATCCTAATAAGTATTTGAAGCTCTAAATTGATTAGTTAAATAATCCCAAGTCAAATTCCTAGAAAAAGAAAACAAAGAAAAAAAGGAAAAAAAAATAAGTGTTACCTTGCGTAGTTTGAGTGATAGAATACTTTTTGTCTTTTGGTGGACCATTTTTTCACTTTTTATAAAGAATAGAGAAAGAATTGAATATGTTGACCATAGAAAGAATGGCTGGGAAATAGTTCTTTTATCTTCTCTCGTGCGAACAAAAAATTTTGGTCTTTTTTTTTTGGTTTATTTTTAATTAAAAAAAAAACGTAAAGAAAAAAAATCTGAAAAGAAGTCAATGGCTTAATTCTATTAAAAAGTGAGTTGGCAAATGTGATATTTTTAAGTAAGGCGACAGGGAGGAAAACAGTTGAAAAGGACAGAAGATTTCAATCCATTTCAACATGATTTCATTTTCGGGTTTAGCAACGTGGATATCTTTTTTTTTTTAATTTCTTTCTAGTTGCATTAAACGACGTCATATCATAAATTATGAATTCCCAATATAGATTATCTATTTCACAGTGGTACAATCAACAAAAACACCTGTACCTATAAATTTCCTATTTGTCCAAAAACATTTGGAAAAAAAAAAGGTGGAAAATTAGTTGTGAAAGGCCTGAGTTGGTGTAACAGCCCTTAAAAGTCAAAGTAAGAGTGTTTCTCAGACGTGGAACACTATTTTTTACAGGTAACCGTCTGAACCTTCGATGCAATTGTACAACTCATATCACCGACAATGAATAAATTTTCAAAAAAAAAAAAAAAAGAGCAGGTAAAACCTGTAAATACCGGTAGCCGGTAAACTTAACTGGTTTTCTTTCTAGATTTTTGTCAATTTCTTCTTCCTCCTCTTCTCTGAAACTTCCATATTATTATTCATATATACATATACATTCAATATTTCTTTCGTCATTACACCCTAAAAGGTATACTTCTTTTTCTCTGTCTCTGTCTCCCTCTCTAGTTTCAGCTCTTTTTATCATTCTTCCTCACTAAGAATCCAATTAATTTGATCCCTCCCCTAATTTTTGTCATTTTTATTTTTTCTGTTTGTTTCTCGAGAAAATTTAGTTTTCTTTGATTTACATCGTTATAATCGGGCTCGTTTTGTTTAGAACTCATTGCGTGTGTGTGTATATGTCGGAATTATTTATGACAAGAATCGATTGAGAAGAATCAATTAGATAATAGATGTTGTTTATGTAATTTCTTTCATATAACAAGAATCGATTGAGAAGAATCAATTAGATAATAGATGTTGTTTATGTAATTTCTTTCATTGTTGTTGTTGTTGTGTAAAGAGCCATAATTTTTTGAGTGTTTAGAAATGGATAATTATGGTTCTTCATCATCTTCATATTCGTACCAAAATTCAGGGTATGCATACCCTCATAATACTCCTCCTTCCCAATACCCACCTCCGAACTCAGATCCATATCCCCCAGCTCCATTTCCGTATCCATATCCCTATGATCCTGCTTATTCATTCCCATCTCCATATGCACCAACCCCATTTGCAACCTCACATTCAGGCCCTTTAGGCTATCACCATCATTCACCTTCTCATTCTTCTTCCCCTCTTCCATATCCATATCCATATCCATATCCAGCTTCAACTCCTGCTCCGGCTTCAGCTCCTCCGGTAACTCAAAGTGCTCCTGGCCCCACCCTTCAACAACATGGCAGTTTCCAATATGGTTCAGGCCATTATCACGATCAGCAAGAACAAACCACTGGAAATTACCCATCTGTTGAATCGCCAACCCAAATCCCACCGAGGGCTAATAGCTTCTCGAATCATTATAGGCAGGAGAGTTATAGTTCAGTGGGAGTTGGGATTTCTACAAAACACGATTTTGATACTGAATCAGTTTCTTCCACTGGCCATTCTATTTACCCTCCTTTGGATGATCTTCTGAGCAATGTGCATTTGTCTGATAATCACCCAACTGCTCTGGCATCACCTCCTGCGCATTCAGTGTCACCGCTGATAAGTTCACCTCAAAGTGCTAGATATGAAAGGCAGGGGGAGTTTTATGGGTATCCTAATAGCTCATTTTCGAGTAATTGGGAAGGCTATTATTCAGATCAGGTGGGTTCACCTAGTCACTCTGTGTATTCCCATTCAAGCTCGTTCAATGGTTCGCAGCACACTCAGAACATGCAGGTTGTGCCATTTCAGAATACAGGATCCTTGAAGGTTTTACTTCTACATGGGAATTTAGATATATGGGTATATGATGCGAAAAACCTTCCAAATATGGACATGTTTCATAAAACTCTGGGGGATGTGTTTGCAAAGTTGCCAGTGAATGTGAGCAACAAAATTGAAGGGCACATGAAGACCAAGATTACTAGTGATCCCTATGTTTCGATTTCAGTGTCAAATGCCATAATTGGGAGGACTTATGTGATTAGCAACTCTGAGGATCCTGTTTGGAAGCAGCACTTCAATGTTCCGGTAGCTCATTGTGCTGCTGAAGTGCACTTTGTTGTAAAAGATAGTGATGTTGTAGGTTCACAGCTTATAGGAGTCGTTGCAATTCCAGTGGAACAGATATACTCAGGAGCAAGAGTTGAGGGAGTTTACCCCATCCTGAATACTAATGGAAAGCCTTGCAAAGCTGGAGCTGTTTTGAAACTTTCAATTCAGTACATTCCAATGGAGACTCAGAGCATTTTCCATTCCGGCGTGGGGGCAGGCCCTGATTATTATGGAGTTCCTGGGACATATTTTCCTCTTAGGAAAGGTTGCAGAGTCACTCTTTATCAAGATGCTCACGTTCCAGATGGAACCCTTCCAGAAGTGAGACTAGATGGGGGTTTCACATATGTGCATGGGAAGTGTTGGCAGGACATTTTTGATGCAATACGCCAGGCAAGGCGTTTAATATACATAACAGGGTGGTCAGTGTGGCACAATGTTAAACTAGTCCGTGACTCTAGCTATGCATCGGATTTTACCCTGGGGGATATTTTGAGGTCCAAGTCTCAAGAAGGAGTGAGAGTGCTGCTGCTTGTTTGGGATGATCCTACTTCAAGGAGCATTTTGGGTTATAAAACTGTAAGTATCTTGTTTTTCATTGAACTCTGGCATTGCTATAGTACTTAAGGGATTATGCTCAAGCGTGTACTTCTCTCCTTATGATGGTTATCTTTTAGAAAAGAAATGATAATTCACTGTGATTAGTGATAATCTTAAATTAGACCTTCTATGCTTTGTTTAGATTCCATCACGAAAGCATAACTTTCAATTTCTAATGCTGAATTAAAATGAAGAAAATGCGATAGTTGATCATCGGATTTGTTGGCTCAAGATGGACTCAACTTTGTTACTAGTGTAAATGACAAAAGTTAGAATCATATGGTTCTCTCATTCTCCTATTCTGCGCTCATTCTTCTCTTCTGCGCTGTTATTTGTAGTATTTTATATATAGGAAGTAGCTTAGTTTCAATAAATTAAGTGAAGATACTTGTGGAGAATAAGAATATACGAGTATGTTACTCTTGATGCCTCTATCACACAGTGGAACAGATTACGAATATCAGATAGTTAGATGTAGATAAATAATACCATTATAAGATGTAACTGAAAAAGAAATAAAATGTAGGAGAGGACAGCCGTTGCCTTTATTCATCACAATGAACTTCAGAAGGTGCAATTTTTTCTTCACTGATCTGATTAGTTGTCTTTTGAGTAAAATTGATTGAGTTACGGATGAACTAGGAAACAATTATGATATTTAAAAAAATTTATTAAATCTTAACTTTCAATAAAATTGTGGTAACAAAATCTACCATCTCTCCCTAATAATTCTTTCACATTCTATCCTCTTTTTGCATTCTATCCTCTTTCCTTTGTATCACTTCCAAGGAATTTTTTCTCCCTTGGGCATGACTAAGGACATGAAAAAGGAGGATTTCTCAATTCTAGGCCAATTAAAGACAATTTTTGCTGGTTCAGTCCCATATTAAAGTAGGTATGAACAGAAATGTATGCGTACTTTATATTATGTATACATATGATCTTTCGTTCAACATGAGGAAATAAATCTCCATTTTTAAACCATTCAAACTCATCAGGTTTTACTTTTATTTCGTGTTTTCTAAGGGAGCTAATCATTTTTGTATCCTTACTTTATGCCTTGTGTTTCAATCTATTTGCTCCTCGAAACTTGATTATGCTGCAAGTTCCTTCTACTGGCTATTAGCCTTTTATTTATTTATTTATTTATTTATTTATTTTTATGGTTGTTCTTAATATTCTATTCTACTGAAAAACCATTGAAGGATGGAATCATGCAAACCCATGATGAGGAAACTCGCCGATTTTTCAAGCACTCATCAGTGCAAGTGCTACTATGTCCCCGCACTGCTGGAAAACGACACAGCTGGTTGAAGCAAAGGGTTAGACTTTACTGGCTGTTTTGAGTTTCTAATTCTTTTTTCTCTTCCTTTCAAGATACAGCTTCCTAATGTCATAAAATTTCTTTCTTTAACTTGGTATCTCTTTGTAAGTTACTGACTGAAAATGCTCATAGTTTCCTACATTTCTTGTTTTTCTATTTGGTGGTTGGTTTTTGCTGATTGCCTTTCATTAGCATCTTTACAAGTTTCTTAGACCCCAAAATGAATGGAGGCATTTGACTAGGGAGTGGAAAATGAAAATGAACATTGCATTGAGTTGCTTGATTAGCTGTGAAAACTTTGCATTGAGTTGCTTCCTACTTTTCATTTTCCAGGAAGTTGAGACAATTTATACTCACCATCAGAAAACCGTAATTGTCGATGCTGATGCTGGCAATAACAGAAGAAAAATCATTGCTTTTGTTGGTGGACTTGATTTATGTGATGGACGGTATGATACTCCACATCATCCACTATTTAGGACACTGCAAACAGTGCATAAGGATGATTATCACAATCCTACTTTTACGGTAATTACTGAAGCTTTGTTTTTCTTCATGATGGCACATTTTGGATCAGTTTTATAAACAAGTACAACATCATCTATTATCATTTTCCAAAAATTAAAAATAATAATAAATTTATAAATAAGCATAAGTTTTTGTAAGGATCATTCTGTCTGAAATATTGGTGGAAATATAAGGAATTCGAATAAAGCTATATCATAAAATTGAACTCCTTTTGCAAGAGCTAGCAACAATGCTTGTTCTGACTTCTTGAGAGGACTTTATGTCAGAATGATGTAAGATAAGGTGAGAATTTAGAAAGAGAATAGGTTGAAAAGCAAGGGGTGATAGAGTTTAGGCAGAAATAGATGAATCGGTAGAAAAGTAATGGAACTAAATCAAGAACTTAAAGAGAATGGAGAACCATAGAGGAAAAAACTCAATAACCATTCATTTATTCATAATCTGAAAAGAAATTACATAGATGACCTATTTATAAATAGGTAATTGGACACAACTAGGAAAGTAGATGCATTCTAAGAATTGATAGGAACAGGAAACTTAAAACTAGTTACTCAAAGTTAAAATAAGCCTAATAATTAAATAAAAATCTAAATAATAATAATACTAATAATTTCCTAATATATTTATTCTATGTCTGTGTCATTCTCCCGAAGTTCGAGAACTCGATTCCGACAAGTTAAAACTCAAATACATTAGAAAGAAGCAATCTAAGGTTTAGAAAGATCGGCAAGCAAATGTCTTGATGCTTGATGAAGATGAAAGATATGGATTTTTCGCACTTGTTCCAATCGCTTTGACAGATAGATATGTCTGAACACCTTACTTCTCAAAATATTCTTGCACATTGAAAACTAGCCCAACAGTCATATTAGAAAGAAAATCAAATAAACATGCATTTGATCTAAGTTTTGGAAGTTGATGTGTGGGTGGGCTAGGAACATTGGATGAAAGAATAGTCACTAGGTTGGAACATCATAACAGGCTCAGCTAGATGTGAATGTTTTTCTACAAGAGGCACAACTATAAGTTTCGCAACTATAAGTTTCGCAACATAGCTCTGATTTACAAATTGTTTGAAAGGGTCATGCCTGCTACATTTTAATTCCCTTATCTTGTGGAACTCATGGCAGTTAGCGGCAGTGGGTGGCGCAAGGTGGTGGCAATGGCTAAAGTAGATCTAGGTTTTTTACTCAATAGCGGAAGAAAAAAAATTAAATGATAGACAAAGGAAAACGAACCTACTCTGATGTCAAATGAAGTAGGATAAGATGAGAATTTAGAAAGAGAATAGGTTAAAGAGCAATTGGTGATAGAACTTAGGCAGAACTAGATGAATTGGTAGACAAACAATAGAACTAGATCAAGAACTCAAAGAGAAACGAAGAACCATAAAGAAGAAAACTCAATAACGATTCATTTATAATCTGAAAAGCAATTACATAGATGACCTTATTATATAGACAAGTAATTGGACACAAGTAGGAAAGTAGACACATTCTAGAAATTGATAAAAATAGAAAACTTAAAATGAGTTACTCAGAATTAAAATAAGTCTAATAATTAAGTAAAAACTTAAATAATAATAATACTAATCATTTCCTAATATATTTATTCTATGTCCGCATCAAAGAATCATGTAAGTCGAATTCTATAACGATTATACCAAGTTATTACTTTAAGGTCCAGCAGGGAGGAAACAAAAGGCTAAAGAATTCTACGCGTGGAAAAAACTTTTTCAACCCCCCCCCCCCCCCTCTTCTCTCCCTAAGAAAAGATCACTCTATCCAGATGAACAAATAACCATCCGTATTTTTCAAAAGCTTTTTGTAGCAAGTGAAAACTCTTTTTATCTCCAAGTTACACTACTGGTTGAATGTCTTAGAACTCTTCAAGAACTAATGGTTGAAAACTTCGTATATCATGAGATTTATACATATGCAAAATTTATTCGCATTATGGATTAGAATAAAATCATTCTGATAAATGTGTTGTGGATTAGTTTTATTTGCTTTCTTACTGTCTGTGTAGTCGTTGAATATGTGGAAAGGTATATTCATTAATGGAGTCATGCTATCAGCGTATTGATTTTTATTAAGCTTACAAAATAGAAGTCAAGCACTAAAAAGTCCTAGCTGGATTTATCCCATCATATACGTGCAGTGGGTACTTTGAATGATGATTTGTTGTTTTGGCAATATAATCAACCTATACTCTAATTTGTCCTATTGGATTATCACCTGAACAGGGTAATGTTGCTGGTTGTCCAAGAGAGCCATGGCATGACTTGCACTCTCGAATCGATGGTCCTGCAGCATATGACGTTCTGACCAATTTTGAGGAGCGTTGGTTAAAGGCTTCAAAACCACATGGGATGTCAAAATTAAAGAGAAAACAATATGATGATGCTTTGCTCAGGCTAGGAAGGATTCCAGACATCATTGGATTGTCTGATGCTGCTGCTACTAGTGAGCATGACCCTGAAGCTTGGCATGTTCAGGTAATATTGGCATCTTAATTGACTATTGGAATTGCCTTTATACCTTGGCTCAACTGGTCAAGCAATGAAATCGGTGGGATAGGATAACTCTAAGATATAATTATTCTCATACCAGAAAAGATAGATAATCTAATTTCTCTACATATTTTAGTTTACAGTGAAAGATAAATTTTTTTTTAAGCTATCTTATAGTTGGATTTCTGATGCAGATATTTCGTTCAATTGACTCCAACTCGGTTGAAGAATTTCCCAAGGATCCGAAAGAGGCTACAAATAAGGTGGAACAAAATTTAGAGATAAAACCTTCTCATTCATATAATATTTTGGTGATTCTGTTTTTATGTTTGGGATTGTGGTGCTTCTTTACAGAACCTGGTGTGCGGGAAGAATTTGCTCATTGATATGAGTATACATACAGCATATGTGAAGGCTATCCGTGCAGCTCAGCATTTCATTTACGTAGAGAACCAGTATTTCATTGGGTCCTCCTACAATTGGACTTCACATAAAGATCTAGGTGAGAAATACTGTCTTTAAAGACCTAGATAGGTAGGTATATGTGGTTTGTTATAAATTGATGGAATCTGTTTCTTTGGAGATTTTCCTTAATTGATCCTACAGTGAATAAGAGATCAAGAATGCATGAACTTTGCAGTTTGAATAAAATTATTGCCAATGCATGAGTGTATCTTTAGATCCGATACTTCATGAAAGAAGGTATCTAAATCATCAATGAATGTTATAAGATCTATTTTTGGTGCCAATTTTAGAGTATAACTCCACGGTAGGAGTTTGGTGTCATAAACTGTCTCCCCTTCTGGCTGATCCCACCATGTATAGACCCATGTTTGAATATTCAAACTCTATGTACCTTGGCTGTGATCAAGGTGCGTACCCTGGCCCCAGGTGTTTCCTAAATTCAACAGAAAATAAATTTCAATTATCTCTCTAGTTCCACAATTTTTGGTGTGCCAGATGTGCATCTCATAAAACATGTTGGTTGACTAATTAGCTGGAGCAAATCTTAGTCCTAAGACATTAATATGATAAAGCTTTTATGGGACGTAAATGTAGTTGGAACAAGACTTTTAAGAAATAAGTGAAACAATTTGACAGAATACAAGTATATCCCTGCCCTTCGATTAGTTTCCCATGAGCTCATTTGATTTGGTTTTGTTTTACGATTATTTTTGAGTATTTTTTGAAACTCCTACCACATCATGACTTAAAAGTGGATATCGCACAGCCCAATGGTTGAAGTTTGTTCTCAAGCTCTTTTGGTCAAATTTGTAGTAAAGGGCTGCTTGCATTTTTCATTTTAATGTTGTCTATGCTGAATATGGAATTACGCTCATCCAATTATGGTGCCTTCATGCAGGTGCTAATAATCTGATTCCAATGGAAATTGCCCTTAAGATTGCAGATAAAATCAGAGCAAATGAGAGATTTGCTGTATATATTGTTATACCAATGTGGCCTGAAGGTGTTCCAACTGGTGCTGCTACACAAAGAATTCTCTTTTGGCAGGTGGTTTAGTTACTATCTTGTTTTCTGAAACTCGTGTTTACCATATTTTTTGGATCATGCTGGGTGATTTGGTGTGGCTATGTTTGGAAGCAGCTTTAGGAATGGAAGAATTTAATTTACCATTATTTTAACTGACTTGTTTCTTAGTAAAGATGCCTTGTCTTAGGAACTATGCCATAGACGTAAATAGTTCACAAACAGATTCATAACTTTCAAAATGTCATGACGATCTATTTTCTTTTTTCTTATTATACTCTATTACTCAGTTTTGAACATGTGAGACCCAACTGACTCAGCACAGAAAAGGATGAGTGCAAGTATATGTTAGAGGAAGAATGAAGCATGTCTTTTTCCCCTTAGATTTTTTTCCCCCGCCTTAAGTGATATAAAGTGATTTAATCTCTAGGCTGAGTTCTCCGTATCCCATTTAATATTGTAGTGGCATAAACTGTCTATGAGTAAATTCCTCCATCATACATGGGTTACTGGTCGTGTAGAAATCTCGGCATGCGGATTTTGGAAAACCTTTTATTATCTTCTCATTGCTTAGACAGGATTGAGTCCTGATAGCAACTAGAAACAACGTGTACAACTTTATTTGGTAACACTTATATTTTGAACCAGCTAGAATTTGGGGGTTGTGAAATTAATGTGCTTATACTCCCCCGTTTAAACTATTTGTTCAAGGGAGAAAAGAGAGACTAAGATAAAAATCTGATGATCTAATTAAATACCATAGCCATGATGGTCTTATCGAATCTTATGAAAACACATTGGATTATCCAAATCACTTCTACTTATTTCCATTTGCAGCTGTTAGTAGACTTCATTAATGCATTTGTTTATCTAAAATTGTATTGGTTGTTTCAGCACAAGACAATGCAAATGATGTATGAGACTATTTACAAGGCTCTCGTCGAAGCTGGGCTGGAAGGTGCTTACTCACCACAAGACTATTTAAACTTCTTCTGTCTTGGCAACCGTGAGGCCTTACATGGAAATGAAACAACTGCAACTGGAAGTCCTACTGCAGCAAACTCACCTCAGGTGTCTTTGTTTAAACTGACTAATTTTCTTAACCAATTATTGTGGTGGCAACATCGATATTTGTTGCTTCTTTTTTTCAAAGTGAAAACGAAAGATGAAGATTTGCTCAAGACATTGTGTAAGAAAATATCCGTCATTCATTTCACTTTTTTGAAAAAAGGAAGGATAAATGTTGCGAAGCAGGTCCTTATTCTTGTAGGCAAAAGACCTGCTAGACAATGCCAAAGGTCCTCCGATGTTATGCTTTGTGATGATAAAAAACTCTTAAAAAAGGGAGAAAAAGAAATTTTCAAACTTTAAGGAGGTGGTCTGTAAGTAAGCTGTGTCTTCTTAGTTTTCCCTTGAACAGTTTTGATGAGTAGATTCGAGAAACGCCACCTCTCTACAATTTTTTACAAGTTCCAAGTTTTGTTCATAGTATTAATCGGTATGTGTGCTTACTATAAATTTATATCTGAATGTCTTGTCTCCAATTCCAGGCACTGAGCCGAAAGAACCAAAGATTTATGATTTATGTTCACTCGAAAGGCATGATAGTCGATGATGAGTATGTAATCTTGGGGTCTGCCAATATCAATCAGCGCTCCATGGAAGGCACAAGAGACACAGAAATCGCAATGGGAGCATACCAACCTCATCATACCTGGGCAAGAAAACTTCGTAATCCTCTTGGACAGGTACTAATCTGATTAGGTAACATGGGGCTTTGAATATCAAAGGTGCTAATCTACAATGCAAACGTATCAACTTAAAATTTCAAAATTTCTCAGCATTTAAATATTTTAACGTGTGCTATTAATAATATGCTCATGAAATCAGTCATATATCATTTGCTCGATTTGTTTCCTTGGCATTTGGAAGCACTGTAGAAGATAATTCTTATACAAGATACAATGCATGAAAGAGCTCGATTAGAACATATTTAGATTAATCTCTTACCCAGTGTAAAAAATTCATAAAAAATAATCTGATATGCTGTTCTGAATGTGCATGGCAGATATATGGTTATAGGATGTCTTTATGGGCAGAGCATATGGGAACTATTGAGGACTGCTTCACAAAACCGGAGAGCCTTGATTGTGTGAGAAGAGTAAGATCAATGGGGGAGATGAACTGGAAACAATTTGCTGCAGATGAGGTAACAGAGATGAGAGCTCATCTTCTGAAGTACCCAGTTGAAGTTGATCGAAAAGGCAAAGTGAGGCCCCTTCCTGGACATGAAAATTTCCCAGATGCAGGAGGGAATATAGTTGGGTCATTTATTGCTATTCAGGAAAATCTCACTATATGATATACCATTCTTTACCGGCTAACAAAAGGAATGGAGGATTCTCCTTTTTTCTGTTTCTTTTTTTCCAAGATTGGGGGACTGTTTTGCTGGGAATAATGATATAGATTACAATGCTAAATCGTTCTGTATAGTCTTTTGCTAACTTGTGTAGTAGAGTTTACAGTTGTTGATTTGTACATTAAAATGTTTCTGTTATGTACATATACAATAATAGACAAAATGGAAATGGAGATTGTTTGCTCTTTATTTAGAATACCTTTCCATTGAATAGGATTCTCTATTTCTATCAATTTCCTAAGAAAAGATAGGTATGATTGCAGGCTAGATTCGAGGTATGCCCAAGCAAAGGTATGCCAGTTGATTGATTTCACACTACTTTAAAGATTGGGTGGGTGCTGTGTGTACCGTACTGTATCGAAAAGCGCAGTATCTATTGGTACTTAATTACAGAGAGCAATTCGGACTTGATGCCAATGGTGGCGGATATCAAGATCACTAAGCCAGTTCTTTGCCTTGCTCTACGCAAAGCCCCACCCAATCAGGTTGCCATGCTGAACAAGCCCGGTATGAAGCTGACTGCAGGTCAATTTTGCAATCGGCCACGGGACTTACAAGTACTATAAATAATAAATATAATCAGGCTTTCTTCTATGTTTGTACATGTATAACTCACTTCGGAACAAAAGCTGTGAAGAGTTACTCCATCCAAATCGAGGGAGGAAAATCATTTATGTTATGTTGCTTATTCTACACATTTCAGCAAACGAGACCTCTGAACTAGAGAAGAGAAAATACAGTACAGGCCATTTTTCTTAGCCAAAAAAGAATACATCCATTTGAGATATTCAAATCATGGCAAAACAGAAAACATTGAAAAGGATATCCAGGTGGATGCACGACAGATAACAAAGAACGTCCATTGCTGTCTCTTTTAGCCGCCTAAACATAATCATTTAAAATGTTTTTGTACACCAAATTTCTTTTGAAATCAGAGAACTTGATCAGCTTTCACCATCCAAGGATATCCTATATGAAAAGTTGGTTGTTAACCTCAGTAGGAAATAAAATTTCTTGGACAACTAAAACAACCAAACTAAAAAGAATAAGACACCTGAACTGGAAAAACGCTTCAGGATCAAGAACCAGCTTCTGAGGTAAATTCATTCTATTCAAGAGATGTTTACAAGCTTTGCACGGCGAGAACTTGGGTCCACCTCCACTCTGAGACCAAGACCAGAAATTTCAGGCGTGTCAACAGATCCTTGAAGCTCTAGTTCAGCCACTACCCTTTGGTTTTCTGCATTCCCTTCTAGCAAATTCCTTACAGACCAAATGCCCCATTCCCTCAAGAATGGATTATCTTCATCGGTAACACATTGCTGTAAAAGCAAAAGAATCCCATTCTTCTGTCTAATCTCATCTTGTACATGCTTTCTTCCATATGCACAATTGCCAATCACAGCAACAATGTCTCTTCGGAATCCTTTGTAAAGGCAGGGCTTCAATGTAAAGGAACTTCTTGTTCCCTCTTGGTTCGCTCCCTGTTTCATGGTCTTCCTGATCATTGCCGGAAGCTCAAGATCCTGGAGCAATCTTAAAAGCAATCCAACAAGTCCAGATGATATTAGCGTATCGACAGCATCTGCCAGGCTCTCCTCGGAGTCTCTAGGACCCTTTTGGGCACAGATATCTCTCAGAATTGTTAGTGAGTATCCAAGAACATCTATTGCAGTGGAACCTGTTGGAAGTCCTGATTTGGTTCTTGACTCAGAATTAATAACCCCAATAGATGACTTGAATATTTCAAGAACAAACAGAGCAAAATCATTTGGAACAGTGATCTCTTCTATTCGCTCATTCAGTATCTCAGATATCATTCTCAAAAGAAATGCCTGTTCTGGTGAGAAGAAGATATCTCCATCCTCAAAATCTTGGACTTTTGCAGCACTGGGACCAACAAGGGATAATTCAGAAAAAAGTGGAGGGGTGTGAAGTTGTTCTAAGAAAATTCTTGAAAGAAGCAACTTCAACCAATCTTCTCCAAATCCAACTGGCAAAACACCAAAAAAGAGAAAAACAAATACCAAAAGGACATTATTTGAGTGAAAATGGATAAAATATTTACAAAATGAATGCACGAAAAAAGAGAAGAGAGGATTGAAACTCACCTGCAGCAGTAGTCCTTACAATTTCTCTTAAAATGGGGAGTCCGCAGCCATTGCAGATCTCTGTTAGCAGTTCAGGATTTCCATCACAGCAAGTATAAATAACCATGCACAATGGATCACAGACCTCCCTGCTTTGAATTTTCGCAAGAGCAAGAAACTCCTGTGGGAACAACTCGTGCCAGATCAAACGTTGATGCTCCTCCCCAGCCAAGGAAACATTAGCAACAACTTGCAACCCAATGTGGACGAATCCATGATCTCCCGCAGAACAGAGCCTTGCCGACCTAAAAACATTCAAAACAGCTCCAAAACCATTTTTCTGAAGAAACAAGTTCTGATTTGAAATCTCTCCAGCACAAAGATTTCTTAGAAGCCTTAAAGACAACACAAGAAATTGACGTCCAGAAGGATAAGGTAAGGATTGGATCAGCTGAATGACCATGGGAAGAATATTCTTGGAAGCTAGGTCTGCTCGACCATCTGCAGTTCTGGAAACTTCTATTAGCAGCTCTAGTGATTTTTCCAAGGTAGACGAGTTCGAAGCACTGCACAACGTCTGGATAACATCTTCTGATACACACAGTTCCAGCAATGACGCATCTTCCATACTAGTAAGGCAACTGAAAGTGGTTACAAACTTGTTACTTGAATGCTAACTGAATAAACAAAAACTCAATCCGCTATCTAATTCTCCCTTCTTAAGTCCCCTATCTGGATAATGGGGTTCTGATTCAAAAGCCAAAATGCATCGCCACAAAGATACAGTTTACTGTTTCCCTTCAATCAGAGGGATGCTATGTATGACTGTTTAGCTGTGTCACGGCAAAATTACCAACAATAAGATTATCGAAAGAAAAACATTACAACAACTACTTCGTACAATTTTGAAGCAAACCGAACAAATTGTTTAACAGGCAATGAATCTCAATAGAGTAAACCAGTTACCTATTAATGTTAATCAGTATCAATTTCTAGAAGAACGATAAACTCTTCAAATAGAAGAGTTGAGGGGTTTTACACAGCAGGGCCACTAGTATAAACCATCAAACAAGTATGAATTTCCTAATTCCTAATAACCCCATCAGTAGAGCACCACAACATGCTCTTATTTCTTCACCAATTGTTTCTCGGGAATCAATGAGTTGTAGGGATAAGTAAATATAAAAAAGGGTGTGCTTACATTTACTTCAAACGTTCTGCTTTGAAAACTAAAAATTTGTGTGAAATTGAGTGTGAAATCATGCTTTGGAAAACTTTACATTAGTTACCTGTTTTTGAGAAGAAAATAAAAAATCATGCTTGGTGACCCTAGATTAAAAGTCACAAATCAAATATTTTTTTAAGAGGAACTAATACACAAGCGCACACACATATATATACATACATATATAAATGCATAAATGTATACTCAGTTATTGCAGTTTGCCCACTTCAGTTTTCCATCTCTACACCAATAAGCATATACATGTATCTCAAAAAAAGATGTCAAGAGTTTTTAGGAGAAAGAAGAAGAATACCATGTTGATAAAGACGAAAAGAAAACGAACCCAAGATAAAAGAGAGAGAGAGAGAGAGAGAGAGAGAGAGAGAGAGCCAACGCGAGCAGGACGACGGCGACCGGCAACGGACGGATAGCGGAAGGGGTGACGGCGCCCTCGGGACTGTTCATCTATGAAGAAGGGGTATAATAGTCCAAGGATTAATTAATAATCGCACCGCTATCCAACAAAACAAGGGACTTTTTATGTCCTAATTTATTTGTGATTTCTAATTTATGGTCACAAATTAAGTGCCTAACTTTTTTTTGTTGAATGAAATTAAGTTCAAAATTTTGTTAAACAATTTAGAAAATTTAGGCACTTAATTTAGAAAACCTACTAATTAAATAAGGCAACATCGTCCTAAAATAATGAAAAAAGTATTGTTTTGGAGTCATTATGATGCTCTCACAGTTTATAATAATAAACTTATTAATAAATTTTATTAAAATTAATCCTTATAATCGTGTCGCTTATATAACTTCACCAAAATATCATAATTACGATCCAAAACATTTTTCTTTATGAATAATAGCTACTCCAAAATTATTCACTTACTTTTTCTATAAATCTTCGTTGCAATTGGAGTTGTAAAAAGTGAATCCTCCATTAAACCTTCCTTTTTTACCATAGATTTGATTTTTTGAATTCAATTTTTTTACACCAATGTCGAACTTTTATTGGGTGGGATACCACGGCGAATTCAAAATTCCCAAAGTTTCATAAAAAAGAATGTCTAGTTTTGTAAACGACTTATATTTTATCAGTTAATTGATAACTAGCTTTTAGAAAATATTCAAAATTGATAAAGGCTGAATGAAGCAATAAACAATTAAAAATAGGGTGCTGCGTCGTTATTTAATTTGTTATAAGAAGGAGACGACAGAGCTCAGTTTCGCACAAAGTCGCCAAACCCTTTTCATGTAGCACAAACAAATGGCTGTAAATTAGTAATGTTACATATGTAAATTAAAATAAAATATCTAATGCTACTTAATTCTCACCCAATAAAGATAATAGGTTTTTACACTTATTCTTAGTGTAATTCAAACTTAGGACTGAGATTCTACATAATTAGTTAACTCATTTCGTCAAATTTTAGAATATATATATATTAAAAATATTTAATTAATAATCTCTATTTATTATAAATTAAAGAAAAATATTTACTACCACTCTCACTCTAACTTATTAAGGATAATAAGTTTTCACATTTATTTCGTTATAACTCAAACTTAGGAATGAAATTTCAAATAAGGGGTGTTCTTACCATTTGAGTCAACCAACTTCTTTAAATTCTAGAATATATAAATATATATTCCAAAGGATATTCAACTTACAAAAATCAAAACTTAAGACCATATTCAAAACTACTAATTTGTTATCAAATAACCTTAATTTCGAAATTATAAAACATGATCTAGTTATAAGTAAATAGTTATTTGGAGTTTATCTACTCATTTTTTCTTATTTGAAATCGATTACGTTTTAGATGGCATAATTAGGCTAATATCTAACTTACATTGCAATTGTGTACGAAATCACGAGATAATAATTTATAAACTAATTAAAATAAAATGACCACACAATGAAAGGTCTCGAGTTAGAATCCTCACTCCCCGAAATTTTTTTTTATTTAATTTTTTATTATGATTTGATTAGTGGAAATAAAATAGATATTTGAGTTAATGCTAATGTAAAATAAGTTAGTAGATGAAAAATGTAAATAAACATGTTAGTTTATTATAGTTAATCACATGGAAAATTAAATACCAAGTATTTGATAAGTAAAAAAGTGTCAAATGTTGATTAGTTAGAGGAAATTAAACAAAATGCAAGTGAAAATGGTTAGTTGCTGAAAGTTAAATGGCAAATTAAAAAAAAATGTAAAATAGTTAGCAAGTTAGCAAATGCTTCTAGAAGAAATCAATTAACTTAATAATCTAAGGTGGTGTTGGGTCGGAGTGTATGGGTTCAGGAATACAATTGTTATTCATAAGAAAAGTTTATTTAAGTATTTGGTTTGATCTTAAAGTGAGTAAATCTCTTTCAATTGGCAATTATAATTCAGCTCCATAGTTGAAAAGCCTTTCCTAAACTAAATGGGTTGAAAAATCATTTCATTCTAACTCACAATCCAAACGCCCTAAATTACTCTCACCTAAGTGGGTTACATGAAGTATGAAGTATGTATAATTATTTTGTTTGAATAATTATAAAAAAAT
The DNA here is from genome assembly GCA_002914805.1 of Parasponia andersonii. NCBI lineage: Eukaryota > Viridiplantae > Streptophyta > Magnoliopsida > Rosales > Cannabaceae > Trema > Trema andersonii. The sequence goes on from JXTB01000420.1 coordinate 285,797, forward strand.
ATTAATGTTTCACCAAAAAAAAAATTATTTAAAATAATTATAAAATTTTCAAAACGCTATAACATGATTTCAAAAAATAATACATCAAACTGTAAATAATCTAAAAAAGTACAAGATTTCATAAAATAACACATCAAACTGTAAACAATCTAAAGAAGTACAAGATTTCATAAAATAACACATCAAACTGTTATTTTTTGAAATCCCGTATAACACATCAAATTGTACAGTTTGATGTGTTATTTTCTGAAATCATGTATTCTCAAGCACAACCCCAAGAAAAAGAAAACTCAATGAATTATACAATATCTAATGCACTATTACATTGTATTATTAACCGGATAGTGCCACTTCACACTCATATACTACATATAAATATATAATTTTTACTATAATTTATAATTAAAAAAAGGAACAGAAATGATATATCTATCTTTAAATTTTTTATTTTTTTAAAAAGAATTTTCTAATGCAAAAAAAACATAAATAAATAAATAAATCAATTTTTGTTCCAATTTTCTAAAAATAAGGATATTTTCGTTAATATAATATTAATTTTATTCTATTTTATAATAAACTAAATATAATGAACTTCATTTAGACACTGATTCTAACATGTTAATTAAATAACTTAATCGATCTTCTTTTTTATTTTATTCGTACTCTCGTTCTATTCATATTGTCATTCCTATTCTTTTTCTACTTTTGTTTAGCAACCAAACGTTACCTAAATTACATGTGATCATTCTCTTCATCCTTAAATTCATTGTTGCTTCACTTCATTATTCTCAATATTAATATTTCCACAGCTTATGAGATTATCCTATTTCTTTTTTTTGTCAATTTTTTATTTCCCAAAAGGTTGAATATGTTATTCTCCTTTACAACTGATTTGTGACCATTCATAAAATGAAAAAAAAACGGTGGGATATTTAAATTGCGTGTTCAGTAACTACCCACTTAAACTGATGACTTATGTATTCTAGAATGGAATAATACTTGCAAAAATATTTTTTTAAAAAAAATTCCAATGGACTTTAATCTTAATAAAATCACCGAATTAGTAACTAAAATCTAGTGTAGATCCCCCCCCCCCCCAAAAAAAAAACATTTAATCAGGTTTTAAACTTAGCAAGTAGGCTTGCCATTGTTTTCGTTTCGTTTTTCCAAATTTTCTTTTTTTTTTTTTAAAAAAAAAAGAACACAGAATAAAAGATTGGATATTTTATGGCTCTTGTTTAGTCTATTCCGTTGGATATTTCTGCTGTATGTATCACTTAACAGATTTTAGTTTTGTGTTTACTAAATACTCTACATTATAAATTAAAAAAATAAAAGAGTTAATTGCAAAAAAAATCTTAAAATTTGGTATTTCTGCAATTTAAATCTTATGTTTAGATTTCTAAAAAAAAAATCAAATTTTGAAATTCAAGAATAAATAAAAAAACACATTTTGAAATTCAAGAAATTTGAATTCTCCTATATTTTGCCCGATGCATGATGTATTTTATAAATATTTTCCCTGCTGTTTGGGAACAAATATAGTATAATTCAAGAGTCTGGATTTACAATTTTTCAGAATAAATTTGTCAAAATATAAATAAATAGTATAAATTTTTTGAATTTCAGATTGTGAAAAAATATAAATATTTTTAGAAATGAAAACACAATGTTTAAATTATAGAGTGGCCAAATTTTTGGTTTTTTTTTAGTTAACCAAAAAAAAAAAACTCCATAACGTACAATAATTAACGAAACTTAATTTGTTTTTTGGCTTGGAATTAACGGAACTGAATTTTGTTTTTTTATGTTAATAACGGAACTGAATTTATTACAGAGGAAACTCAACAGCAAAATAAAAGCATATTTAATAATTCGATCAGCCGTATAGAAGAGGGATTATATATATATATATATATATATATATATTATTCAAAGAAAAAAAAACAAACAAACAAAAAGCCCGAAACATGGTCCCACCCAAACCAACGAGCGCCCAATTGGCGGACTTAAATTAGCGGAGGATGGGCCCCACCGCACAGCGTTAGCAGTAGCTGCCCAGGCACTTGGAAACGTGTCCACATCCCAAACCTAAAACCCCCAACCCTTCCGTCGGACCACACCCTCCCCCACCTCCGTGGGGACCACATCCCCACACACGCTTTTCCCCACCTCGAGAATTGTGCCCAAACCCACGGCCAGGTCCCGCCTGTGGGCCCCCACCCTCACCCCTCTTGGGGTTGGGGCCCTCGCCCCACCACCACATGAGCATGGTCAACCCCACGCACACCCATTTGGGCCCCACAAATTTTATGTGTTTTTTTTTCCCCTCTTCCTCGCATGTCCACGGACCCAAAACCAGCGAACCAAACCCCCCTTCTCCTCTCCTTTTTTTTTTTTTTTTAAAACATTTTCGAGTGTTGACCCACCACCACATATGTGGTCCCCACTTGCCCCTATATTTGACCCCACATCACACGTGCACAAAGTTTAGCCCCTCCCTCACGTGACCACGTGCTCCTCACCCCCTCGTGCCCCCCATCCCCATTGCCTCCGGATTCTCTCTCCTACTCCTCCTCTCAGGGGGTTCCGCCATTTTTTTGTTGCAGTGCAGTCAATTTTTGGAAGAGCGAGTCATGAATTGGAGCTCTTTCTTATCGTATATCTCCAAAGAGAAGTCCCTGAGCATCTGGGTCGTGGCCCTCTTGGTGCCAGCTCCGGTGCCGGAATTTCCAGTCGGAGCAGCCATTGATGACGGTGGTTTGGAGACTGAATTGGTCGAGTTCAAATTCGTGGTAGTAGTAGTAGTAGTAGGGTGGAGCTGAACTGGGGTGGTGACTAAATTGGCCATGGAGGAGACGAATGAGGATATGGGTCTAGCCGCCGAGATGTTGATAAACGGCGTCGCTGAGGCCGGGATTGTGAATATGTGGGGCTGCGTCGTTGCAGTACTAGCAGTAGCAGTAGTAGCCATGGGTGGGAAAACAAAGAACGCGCCTGGTACGACGGCGTTTGATGGTATGGCCCACATGGGGACCAGACCTTGATGAGGGACCGGCTGCTGTTGCAGCTGTTGGACTTGGACTTGGGTTTGGGTCAGGGGAGCCAAACCGGCCGAGACGGAGACCGAAACGCTGTCGTTTACATCCACGTACTCGCTATTCACCCGTCGTTTCCGCTTCCTGCTCTGGGCCGGGTCGTCGGGCTCCGGGTCGGGCGCGGCGGTGGGGATCCTGAGAGTCCCGTTGACGGACATGGCGATGGCCGGGACGGTTCCGGTCCCGGTGGCGGCGATTATGGCCGGCTCGGCGTGCTCCAGGAGCCACCGGATGGTCTCACCGTCGGACTTGTGGCCGAGCTCCCTGGTCAGCTGGAAGATCCGGGCCGCGCAAGCCGCGGGCATTCGGATCCTCCGGCCGCGGCCCTCAACTTTCCGGTGCCTGTCCTTCGTCGACGCCCTCTTCGTCGCCGGCGCCGGCACTTGAGCCGCCACCGGCACGATCTGCAACGGCTCCGCCGGCTCTTCCTTCAGTTCCACCACCGCTTCGTTAAGCGACGTCGTTCCGTTACTTTCTTCGTCGTTTCGCTCCTCTTCTTCCTCCTCTCCGGCGTTGATTCTCAGGTCAACTCCTCGTCTTTCCTTCTCTTCCTCGGCTTCGTTTCTCTGAATCATCGCCATTTTTCTCGAAGAAGGAAGAAAACCCAGAAAGATTTTGAGGTCAAGTGTGAGAAAAATCGAATTAGCTTTCCGGGAAAAAGGAGAGAAAAAGTTAAATCAGAGAGGAAGAAAGAAAAGAGGACGATATGCCCATGTAGTAGGAGGAGGAAAAATTATCAATACATGAGTGCTACATATATTTATATAAGGAGATTTTGCACTGAAGGGTACAACAGTATTAGCCCCTAATAATTTGATCATGAGAATCTATGGTCACGTGCCCATATCACACCACGGAATCACCCTAAGATGACGACACGTGGCATGTTAAATCTGACTAGGGTTTATCCCTTTCTGTTTTAAGTCATTGGTCAACGGTAGTGACGAGGCTAGTGAGATGGAGCAGTACGACACCAGGCACCCCACTTAGCAATTTCCATAAAAAGATGAGGCATTTCGGCTTCCTTTAATAGATTTTAAAAATACAATGAAAAGTATAAATTTTCCCGTAATGTTACTTAAACAAACCGAAATATAAAAGGAATAGTAGTAATTTCAATCTGTGCTAATCCTCTCTTTCTTTCCAATTTGATTGCCTAAATAGGTATTTAGCTTCTACGTACCCAAAAAAAAAAGAAAAATTGTTTATTCTTTAAACTTGAATTGATAGAGTGAAGGCAACTCAGTGTAACAACTTAGTGGACTTTCTCTGTTAATCAGCATCATTGAAACAGAGTGATTCTTTTGTAAATTACATTTCACCAATGTATTAAATTATGGTCGGAACTGTTTAAAGTCTTATTCGTGAAAACATGTCTTTCGTTGTAACTGATCCTAATTAGATCCACAGACAATTGAGATTTAGACCATAGGTTTATGTTGAAGGCGAAAAAAAAAAAAGAAAAAAAAGACCTCGTTGCAAACAGATGTAGCAAATGAGAATTTTCTTCGCGTGGTTTGACTCATTTTCCTAGTCATTTCTGAAAATGAGAATTTTCACAATTCATTGAGAAAACAGTAGTATTGAACAGTGCTTTTCATTTTTTATTCTTTTTTTTTTTTTCAACAAAAGAAAAAATATACCATTAGTACCATGTACTCTGTAATGTAATTTTATTGCGTTGTAGTTATCCAATAACAAGAAGTCAACTGTCGTTAGGGAAACAAAAATTGAGATTAGACCTAGAACTCTACGATTACTAATTTACTATTCGGACAAACTAGTTTAATGAATTATGAAGTTAACAAGTCCTTCGAACGTATTGTCCATTGGTTGACTGTTGGTAGATTCTTATCAGAGATTCTTATCAGCTGTGTCTACGTATCTTTGAACTGTTGATACTGTATTTACCAACTGTGCACGTATCCTTGTTATCTCAGAGTATTTTTAACTTTAAGTCGGGTCAGAGAGGCGGGGGTGGCCACATGCAAAGATTATCCGATACTTAAGTTAGTTGTTTATTCCTGAAGTTTAATAGCAAAAATTAAGTTTTTTTCTGTAGATGTCTATCTGTATCTCCTCTTCTCAGAGGGGGAAGCTAGACTTGTATATATAATCCTAGAACTGGGAGTTTTCTGGCTCTCAATTCCAAGATCGAGTACCTTTTTTTCATTATGACTTACTCCAGAAATCACGGGATATGGTTACCGTGATTTCCCTTATATCATCGCGGCCTGCTTTCCGCCGTTCCCTATGATTTGAGCTTGTCGGGAGCGAGACTTTGATAAACCGCCGTTCTGTCAGGATGGTTTGCCCAATGCACACAACTATCCAGAATCGCATTAAATGCACTGTCTGGGTTTGGAGCAGTGCGTTGCCTCCAATGATCTTCTGGAGGAAGACCCTCGAGGCTCCTGACCCCTGACTATCGATGTAGGAATTCGACTGAGCCGAACTCGTCCAAGGTCTGGGATGGATTCGGCCCTGGCCTCTGACGGCCCACGGGCCCATACAGTATCACGTGCGACTCGTGTGGTTTTTAAGCGGTCTTTCTAGACACGTATCAGATGATACGCCCCTGTAACCTGTTTAGCAACTTAATCGTTCATGTGGCACATGATTTAGAAACGTATCCCACACTGACTAAACATGCCTTAATAGTTTAATAGTATAATTCGCGCGTCAAATTTTTATTATGGTAAGACTCACGACTAATAATCTTCCTTATTTTGTTGCTAGACTATTTGACACTATATATTTCATTTCAGCAAGTAAAACCCAAATAGATTTAACACATTATATGGTAAAGTTTGTAAAGGTTAGGTGTGTAGGTTTCCTAAAAGTTCGTTTTTCTAAAAGAAACAATTCCATCCAGTCATGTTAATTTTTAAACTATTCCTGTCAACTTTTCATCCAGTCATGTCCTCACTCCTCGTGAACATAGAATCTATAGCTCTGTTGATAGCTCTCGTTTGCTACAATACCTATAATATGCTTCAAAAGTGAACTTAACGGGCCGGTACGTTTTAGACGTGGAGATCAATAAGGACGAATTCTTATTCATATATATATATATATATTTCTTTTTATCCACTATTATTTTGATCAATTAAAATTTATTAGGTATATTTTTAATAAAAAAATAAAAATATTAATAATGTCCGTCTCTTTATATAAATAATTATAATCGTTGAATCATTATTAGACGATGATTCAACGGTTAAATAAAATACCTATATATAAGTAAGAAAAATATTTCTTAAATTAACCACCTCTATATCTATATAGTAAATTAATTTGATTTATATCTCAATGGGTAGATCACTAATGCAAACTGGTTTAGAATTGTACATACTCTTTAACAGGATTTGAGAATATTTAAAGAGAATGAAAAGATAAGAAAAAGAGTAAGCTGGTCGGATATGTTATTTTGTATTAATTCTCATTTGCACAAAATCCAAACCAAACCGTAAACAATACAATTAAATTCAATCGTTAAAATTGAATATTCAATTACAATTAGATTGCATTGGATGTTAAACTTTAGAATTTAATTGGTTTAGTTTGGTTGGTAGATCTCATAATAAAAAAAATCTAATTAGAACTAAATTCGCCTCTAATTTTAAGGTTTAAAGTTCAAATCTCATAATATTCTTTAAAAAAGCACTACTATCCCTATTTTAAACACATGTTTTAGAGACTCACACATTAAAAAGTGCACGAAGTTGGCTTTCTAGTTTAATTGATTTATTTGCTAGTAAAAATTTGATTTATTATAAGCTAAATATGTAGAGTAGCAAGCATAATTAGTGCATGAAGTCTTATAGGTAGCAACATTTGAGGCTACATGAACCTTTTTCATACTTTTTTTCTTCTCTCCAACGGAATAAAGTGATACTTATTACTTATGGATGGCAATATAATTCACGATTATGGATATTTGTATTTATAAAATCCAAATGAGAATATAAAAAAAATGTTAAAATGGGACTTCGTTCTACACATATTATATCTCGTGCAAAGACAATTATAGCAAAATTTGCCTCATATTTGCCTTGATAAATATGCTAATATAATTAAATTATAATATATATGGTTGCTAATCCAATACGTAATTTTTTTAATTATATGTAAGTATTTTTTTTAGCCGTTAGATCACTGTCTAATGATGATCCAATAACTATAGTGAGATATATAAAAAGACATGTATTATTAATATTATTTTTCTCACTTATTTCTTACTATAAAAAATATGCATGATACCTATTTATACTTAAAAAAAAATACCGACTGATTGGTGTCCTATATAAATAAATATATATAACTTTAAATCACACATATTTATATAATAATTAATTAGATATATGCGTGTATTTCATTAAAAAAAGGAGAAAAAAAGATCTATACATGTATATTATCTTTTACAAAATAATGAGTATTTGAGTTTACGAATTTGCAAATTACTTGGTAGATTATTGTATCTGATGTTGTATTAATCAAGAAAAAAAAATTATGGTTACCTAATATTATTATATTAGATTTTTTTATTATCATTATTTATGATTAATGGTTAATTGTTTTTTCATGTTATTTATTAATTAATCCTCGTATTGCATTTAAAATAATGGTTAATACTTAATAAGGTATTGTGGTGCTGCATTTGAAGTTTGGAAATGGAATAATAATTGAAAAATCCTCCTCTTGTATTTAAAATAATGGTTAATACGTAATAAGATATCGTGGTATTAAAAAATCTTCCTCAATTAGCATGGTTGTCATTCTTGAGCTACATACTCATAAGTGGAAAAATGAAATAACAAATCCAAAAGCCGATTTTAATTAGTTTTAACAGTAATTAATAATAAAAGAACAATTACAAATTCTCTTCTTCATCTCTTACCGAGGAGAATGGTGATTTCGATAATTACGACAAAATCGATAACAATATATTCGAGGCTAAGTGTGATCGATTTGTCTCGAAAAATTTCTTTAGAAAAATTTATAAATTAATTAAAAAAAGCAACTCCTCTTCTGAAGAATGGAGAGATAAGGAAGATAGAGTTTGTTATTTTACTTTTATTTGCGTGTTGATGTAAATTTGGATTTTAAAAATGAAAATAATCACATATGTAGCTCGTATCACGTGGCTTTTAAATAAAGGATGAAAGTGTAAATGAAAAAAAAAAAAAAGGAATCAATTGGCCTCAAATATTATCACATGTTAGTTCCATCCGTAAAAAACATTAGGAGAACTTTTGAACCCGTAAATTGAAAACAACACTAGAAGAGTTATTTGAACATGAAAATAACATCGTGTGGCATTTTTAAATATGAAAATAATATCAAAAAGCTTTTAAAATCGTTCATAATATAGGACAAATTTATAGTCATTATGGACAAAAATAAATAAATAATATCCTTTTAAGAAAAATCTTTTAAATAAGAAAATTCATGATAATTATGAAGGGTTTTATTGGACAATGGACATGCGGAAGACGCATGCCCTAGCCCCACAAAGTTTTTTAAAGATTGCTAATAACTCACACGTATGTCCCATGGCAGAGCAGGGGTTATTCTTTCCTAATTTTTTGGATAAAAGAAGATTTAAAACACAAGTAAAAAAAAAGAAGTGAATAAGTGGGTTCTAAAATAGAATAAAAGTGACCAAACACTACATATAATTGGGATGTAATTACAAAAATAAAATTTTGGTGGGTCATAGTTGAGAAAAATTCATTTTAGGCATAAAAAATTGAAGGAGGCAATAGGCACATTGCCCCCACTCGCCCCCCCTTTTCTCCGCCCATGTATACCATGTATACGTCTAACTCTAGCACATCACAGTCTACTATTTGTGTAGGATCCTTACAAGTTTCACATGATACCTACCGCAATTTTTCTAATCATATTTAGGCTAAATTGAAAAATATATATATAAATGTTATACAATTTAAATATTGAAATTTAAATTTTGTAAAATAATACTCTAATATTAAGAATTTCTAAAAATTAATACTTGAATTATTTTTTGAATAACTTTAACAAATAAATAATAATAATATTATTAAAAAACTAATAAAATCTTATCCAATTTTAATATATGATGTTATTATTTTTTTATTATTAAAATTGTTCAAAAAATCGATCTAGAATATTAATTTTCACAAATTCTCAATCACAGGATATTATTTTATAAATTTAAATTTTAGAATTTAAATTACAAAATATCCAAACTTTAACTTTAATATATATATATATATATATTTGTTGTCAATCCAATAGGTATTTTTTTTTTACCTATGGTTAAATATTTTTTTTTTTAGCCGTTGGATCACTATTAGAAAAGACGTGCATCATTAATGCTCTTTTTCTCTCTTATTTTTTTTACAGTATATGTTAAATTTTTATTGGTCAAATTTATACTTATACATAGAAGGTAAAAAAAAAATACCTACAGAATTGGTGCCTATATATATATATATATATATATTACAATTCACCCTAATACATATTTGAAAAAAAAAGAACATATATTTCTTTCATTTCCTTGGAGAACGGTTCTTACTTAATACTTTATTATTACTTACAAAGCATCACTATGTATCGGGGATACACTAATTCGTCATATCATTAGATAATTCTGGGGAGCGACGATCTTTTTTTCTTTTTTTTTTTTTTTTTAAAGAGGGGAGTGATGATTTTACCGTTAGTGTAGAGCCAACACTTGCCAATCAAAGAGGGAAAAAGAGGGGAAAAAACAAATTAAAATAAAGCAAAATAAACACCACAACTTGATGCTAAAATACTCGCACCATGAAATGCTAACGTGCGCCAGCCGGGAGGATTGGCGGCCTTGAATGGGATATGCATTCGTAGGGAATAAGAGGCCCACTCACTCACTCAGCTGTGTGACTGTACACACCTTTGCTGGGGCAAAACTAGACGGGACCCATCTAGCAACGAGTCCAATCGACGGCCCAATTTCACCACCACATCATGTGGACCCCACAAAAGTAGGGCATCGAGAGCGACTAAGGTGGGCCCCAAGGAGGTTTTTGGGTTTCTTCGAGGGTGGTTGGGGCCCACCTGGTACCAGAGTAGAGTATAATAGACGGGCTGCGCCGGTGGGTTTGGGGATGGGTCCCACCATTGGCAGCGGTCTAATTGGTGAGTGGGCCACAAAGACAAATGGGGTATGGCTGATAAGAAGAGAAGCCTGTGACTGTGAGTGTGAGAGAGGGTACGCCACTTGGTTGCTTCTTTACTTGTACATAAAGTGGTCCCCATGCTACATTTCCTTTGGTTAGGGGGTGGGGAACCCCACTTTTATTTTCAAGGGTTTGTAGGGCCCTAATTTATGTTGCATAATGCTGCGTGGCTCCCACCATTTGTTTTACAGCTTTACCAACTTAGTCACAGCATACCTCCTCTGGGTAATGGCAGTTTGACACGTGTTGAAGGTGCACTAATTCCTTCCTGGTGGGGCAATTCTATTTTAATTTTATTCTTATTGGATATATTTTCTAAATTGAAGGCAATTTGCTTTTGGAACTATTTTTTTGTTTTTGCTTTGTTTGGATATCGGGAAATCGTAACTAGTTTTGGATACATATGTATATACATACAGGGTGAATGATTATTTTTTTTAATTTGAGTATTATATAATTTAAATCTTGAAGTAAAATAATATTTTAACATTAAGATTTTCTGAAAATTAATAGTATGAACTGATTTTTTTTGACTAATTTTAATAACGAAAAAATAATAATATCATTTATTAAAATTGAATTAATCATGATTATTCTCTTTAATTTTGAAGATATTATTATCTTTTATCAGTTAAAATTATTTAAAAAGTCAACTTAATATATTAATTTTCAGAAATTCGTAATCTAAGGATGTTATTTTGCGAAATTTAAACTTTATAATTTAAATTGCAGAATATTTAAAAATTAAGATATTTTTTTTACAATTTACCTTACATAAATATAATATTTTAATTTTTTTTGAATGATATAATATTTTCTTTTTGTTTCGTAACAGATATTAAGTTTAGAGCGAAAATTGTGCTTTTGTTAACGTGAAGGAATAGGAAATTCCTTTTTCTCTATAATCCATGTGTTTGGACAATTAATCTCATCTTTTCAAGAGATAAAAAGTTATTCTTTCCTAAACAAAACTAATTTTGTCCCAAAACAGTACAACTCCAAACATGGAAATAGGATAAAATATCTCAATACTAAGCTTTATCAAAATTGTGACTTGTCAAACACATTAACTTATTAGATTTGACTCCAATTTGGAAAAAAAAAAAAAAAAAAAAAAAAAAAATTTGACTCCAATTTGGAAAAAAAAAAAAAAAAAAGAAGAAAGAAAAAGAAATTCAGATGGAATTTTGAACCCTTTATGGAAGAACTTTTTGGGAACCTTTCTCGACGAGTAAAGAACTAACATGAAATATCACCATATGCTTGATAAAATTTCTACCTCCCATGCCATCGTCCTTTTATCAATTTTTGTGAAATAAATATTAGACCTTACACTGTCTACATGTCCACTTTTTCTTCCTTTAATTCTATTAGAGTTATAGAAGCCTAGGACCTCCGACATGTAAAGTTGAAATTTAAACTTTCAAGTGCACTAGTTGCCAACTTTTTAGGACTTTCTTTCTTCGGTACATGAAAGTGAGCAAGCAAAAGTTAGTAGCCACTTACAACATATGTTTTTTTATAAGTTGCATTTTTTTTTTAAACTTTAAAATACGTTTCTCTCAAGTTCACTGTAGTTAAGCACCATTGCGCTTGTCTACTTGAATTTGTACTGGCTAATAATACACCCTTTTTTTTTTCTTCGGAAATAAACCTAGTTAAGAGTATTTTGGACTAAAGTGACTTTTGTGAAAGTAATCTGAAAAATGACTTTCTCTACAAGTGTCACAACTTTTAGTACAATATATGACAATATTAATGACAGAACATATGTGATCACTATTCGTGTAAGTAAAATCTTATTTCTTTTCTCGGATCAATCAGGATACAGTCAGAGTACCCATTAAATATTCATATAACAGTTATTTCAGCCCAATTACCTGCAACTAGGTCCATGCCCCTTTTTTCTTCCACAAAGATTGGGCCTGCACGTTACCTTAATTGGAAACTCAGAACCTGTCCAATAAGGTGGATTTCAGATTTCCCATCAAATTGATCCCATAGAATTTAGTAGACTAAACGCCACCTAAAGATCTTGAAAATGAGTTTCCTAATAAAGATCATAATTTTGGTTGCAGAACCATGCAACATAAGTGAGTCCTGGTAGCAAGAAAATTAAGCAAAGCTTCCAAAATTTTATTAAAAATTTGTGTTTATTCAAGACAACAAATGGCCTCTCAATCTTCCTTTCGTTTCTTTAGCCATGTGACAATAGTCAAACATATCAGGGGAAACACAAGATATTCCCCATGGTTGAGGGGCTACTTTAGCTATAGGGAGGGGCTACTTTAGGTATAGGAACCTACTTTGTTTATATTTTCTACCACCAACGAGAAAATGCAGAGCTGCAAGAGGCATATAGGTCATTAGCTCACAGCGGCTTCCATCTTATGAGCCTGACGTATATGTATACCGAGTCTGAGCTCCAACGAGAAGCTCAACAATTTTCCCTGCACATACCAAAGGGATCAACTTGTGAATAAATAAAAAAAACCTGGGCCAGTAGAAGAATTATAAAAATGAAGACTGAAAGAAAAGAAAAGAAAAATCCTCCACCAACCATACCTGTAAGAAACCCAACAGCAGGTACAGGTTCCAAAACCTTCTCAGTTCTTTCAAGTCTATGCCTAAAATGTTAAACAAACACATTAAGAGTAAATATGGTTTCACTGCGTCCGAGGAAGAAGTAGCAAAATCTAACATTTGTATTAATCAAGAACTGATATCCAGATGAAATTAGTCGGTACCTGATATACTTGCTAAAAAATGGATCTCTCACAAGGTAAAATGCCCACAACAGCTTCCGTCTCTTAATCTGAATCATAACATAATATTAAAACGGATTTAGCTTAACTCTAGCAATAGAGGCATAATAATTGCCAATGAACAGTGACAACCAAGAAAGCGGCTCACGTGTGCTTAATCAATTAGGCGCACAGTATCAACAAAGTACGATTTAAATCCCTAACCTCATGTTGTTCTGGTGCTGAAAGATGAATCTTCTCTTTTTTACCATGCACCTGTGACGTGACTTGTGATAGAATCCCCATCCCAATTAAGTCCACAGACAACGAAAGAAACCAAGGAATCCATGATCGAATTCCATACTTACGGATGAATAAAACATAGATAAGGGGTCTTGTTATAAATAGTACTTCCCCCGCAATGAACAAAGCCCCTGGAAGACCCTTTTCAGCCAATATGGTGGAAAGGGTTGGCCTTTCAACCACTGGACCTGTAGGGGAAGAAAGATTAGAGGAAGTTAACTATACATAACACCACTGGTAACCTATCTCTGAGTTTCATTCAAAGTAGTTACCTGGGGGTTGGATTATTGCGTGTTGATGTTGAACCTTGCGCAACCATGCTGGATTTGAGACCGTCTTAGCATTTTCTCCAAACCTGCTCAATGCAGACAGTGCTCTTCCTTCTAGATTATATGGGTTTTGTCCATGATTATTCCACAAGTAAACAGATCTCTGATGGCCCCCTGACTTTGCAAAACCATCAATTTCATAATGGGGAGTTGAAGTTTTCAAATTTTCTTCATCATTTGGTGTCTCTCCTCCTTGCAAAAGCATCTTGTATCCACTATTCCGAAACAAAGCTACTTTAACTATCACCCTATGTAGCATTATATACCCCACAGTCAGGCAACAGACAAACAGTCAACAAAAAATAGTTGCTAATTTGTATCAATTATTGAGCGTACACTAGATAACAAATTCTTCTTACTTCGTGGCCTCCATAAGAGCAATGAAATTCCATTTCTTCTTCTCACCAAAATAATCTTCAGCTGCAACTTCAACCAATGTCTCCAATTCTTTCAATGCAGATATGCATAATGGATATGGGAAAGAGTTAGGCTCTGCAGGGCCAGCGTGCTTATGGGGAGGAGCTGTTTCGATTATATGTTCGTTGATAGCCGTAATTATACCAAAAACAGAAGTAACTGCACAGAATCGCTAAAGTGTTCAATGATATCTAGAAAATATTTCACAGAAAAAGGAACAAGTGATCATTGATAAACTTAAGATCGGCTTAATTTTATGTAGTTCGGTCAGAAAAACAATGTTAGTAAATAGAATAAAATTATACATTTTGATAGTCCATTATACAGAACCCAAAGATTCTCTTTTTCAGTTGAACCTAAAGATTATTCTTACTTTGAGAAGTTCAATACTGTAAAAAGTACTAAAAAATTAGTTTACTAAGAAGCCTGCTTCCTAAGAAATTATCTGTAATCTTGACACGCAGAAAAATCTTATTACTTAAAAGGAGAAAGGATTTGACAAAGTCCTATTATTTTCTAAGCTAACAAGAAGTAGCCAAATGTTACCAAAGTTTCACAAAACCTGCTTCCGGTCCTATCTCCGATGTAGAAAATCGTTCAGGAAGAAGCCACGTCAAACCCTGTATAAAATTATCGGCAACCAGATAAGATAACAATATTCCTCTAATCTCCAGCTTTTAAAATCTATGTATCTGTTTATGAGTTCCAGAAGTTGTAAAGAAAACCCACAAGCAGAAAGCAAGAGAAAAAAAGAATTATCATCTCGGAATTATTCACTCAGATTTCTCATATAAATGATCATCATAGAAAAAAAAATATATAAATGTATGAAACTGAAACAGATGGCATTAGCCAAAGCCAATGGTCACTGATCATTCTGAGCAAACATAATTCTTGTTTCCTTAGACTCATGAGGGGTAGGTCGCGCGGTCGGACTCATGGTTTGATCCCAGGCCACCCATTTGATTCTTCAAGGGACCTACCTAGCAATTTACTATAGTTCCTGCCTCCTAAAGATTGTAGGACTCTGCGAGAAGACCCGATTGAAGATAAAAATTGTAATTCCCTTAACGCAAACCTTTCAGCATTTAAACAGCTCATGAACGGTTTTGATTCTCACTTCTTTTATACATAATACGTCTTTTATTACCATCGTTAACAAAACAAACAAGGAAAACCCGAAAGGATGTAACACCAAACAAACAACAGAGAAAGATTTCAGCAACTAATAACAATTCAAACCCAGTTCAAGACTGCCTTTTCAGTAGACTTTTCTCTATTCCTGAGCTACAATGAACACATTTAACAAGCATACGTAACTATGTAAGCAACCTCCATAATCAAATAACACAAACACCTCAAAAAGCAAGAAAAATACACTGAATTGCCTATTGTTTTACATTTTGATAATATACTTATCAAATAAAAATAATGTAATTGACAGAAAATTTAGGGAGCTCACGTTGGCCAAAGACTCCAAGGATTGCACATACTCCTTGTTCTCCCTAACCCATCTCTTATAAGCCTCCATTACTTCGGCAAAAAAAAACACTCAGCTTTTTTCAAGCAGCGACCCCGAACTCAAACCCTAACTAGCAGAGCCATAACCAAAATTGCTCATACACTAATCTTTTGCCCTTTTTGAAAGAGACCCAGACGAACGGAGACCCAAATAACGATGCCCTTTGCAAGTAATTAAACTTTAGACATGACGGAAGCCATGAGAGTGAGAAATTGTAGCAGAGATAGATAACAAGGGGAGGACCTGAACAAGTGTTTTGTCAATAATGAATAGCCTGAAATCTAAATCGTCAGGACAGGCAACTCGGTTCTAAAGCCTTGTCGGCTTGTAACAACGCAAACTTCAAGGCCAACCTCAGTCTTAGATAATGGATTTTTTTTTTTTTTTTGAGTGAATAATGGATCTGTTTTGTTTAATTCTTTTTATGGCTTTTAAGCCAAAAACAATAAATCATAATGATAATAATTGAAAAAAAAAGGGAAATTAATTTTTTAGCAGTTTGTAAAAAAGAGGAAAAAAACGATGCATTTTTTTCATATTAAAAAGAGAGTGAAAATTTATAAGGTATCTTTGTATTTTGGAAAAGGTAATGTTAATTTTTTTTTCTAGATTGGAAAGAAATATTGTAAAAAAAATTTATTTATTATTATTTTTAAGTGTGACTTAACTAATAAGCTTTATTTATTACAGATTAAAGAGAAATAACAAACACAATTTAGAAATTGAACTTCCAACCTAATAATTAATTCCTGCCCAATGTTATTTTATTCACTATCTTACCTTTCTATTTTTTTCCTATTTCCTTTTAAGGAATTTGCTAAAGTTGTTCATATTCTGATTGTTTTCCATTATGGAATAGTGTACATGCACATAGTTCAGAATCACAGTTAGCAAATATGGAAGGAGATATATACCAAAATTGCGCATGCTTTTAAAGTATGTAACTTATATTGGTGAGTATAGCTTAATTACCACGGAGAAAAATTTACATAATTCATAAAGTCATAAAAATATGTCCATTATATTACCTGAAAAAAGAAAAAGAGTAAATCAAAGTTGCCAAATTCTTTTGAAATAGAGGAAATTTGATTTTTTTTTTATAGTAATTTTTCGAAAAAATTGAAAAATCGTTGATTTTATTTGAAAATTTCTGGATTTAAATTAAAAAAATTTACTTTAAAAAATATTTAAAAAAATACTATTTTTTATTAATTGAAAGATACTTAAGGTAACTAGTCAAGTTACTTTTATAAATTTGATTATATACTTCAAGTAACTAGATTGGTTACTCCAAATAATCTAATTGGTTATTTCGAGTATCATTGAAAAATTCAAATTTTAAAAAGTGGTATTTGTATAAATATTTATTAAAAATATTATTTGCCTAAAAACATAAAAATGTGATATTTTTTTAAATCAATCTGAGGTTTTTCCAAAAATTCAGCTCAGGATTTTTGAATTTTTGGTACTTTGGATTTATAATTTTGTAAGAATTTAAAATATTACAATTAGCACTAACTTAAGGCATACTTGTCAATTATTAGAAATTAAAAAAAAAAAAAGAAACAAAAAATAAAAGAATACGGCTATATGTTTGGCTAAAAAGAATAAAAAGAGAGTTTATCAAAAAAAATAAATAAATAAAAAAGAGGAAGTTTATAATTTTTTTACTATCTAAATTTGTATTCGCCTATCTAAAATTGTATATTTTTTTGGGTGATAATAAGCTACCGATTAAAGTTGCCCAAATGAATTATTCTAGGTTCATGTGTTGTGCTAAGCATAACAAAACAACACCTTCACATAACAAGCTCACTAACACAGGCACGTGACAAGAAGTTAGAACCTGAACTTTATCTACTCTTTATTATTGTTATTATTATTTTATTTTAGAGATAAGTATGATATTTTTGTAATTTGAATCGTACTTTTGGTTTGAATAAAATTATTCTCTATATTTAAAAAAAAAAGAAATTATTCTCTATATTTTAAAGCTCTGTAAATTTGTACACATTCTTTGTACAAGTCCAATAATTTTTGTAATGATTTTTTAAGTCATTTTCAATAAATTTTTTATATTAGTCAACAAAAATATATGATATTCTTAATTTGAATTTCATATTTAGTGAGAAATTTATTGGTCAAATTATATGTAAAATATACAAATTTATAGATATTTGAAATATGAATGTATAATTTTGCACAAATTAAATGACATAGTTAAATTTACAAAAATACTATACTTTAGAGTATTTTTTGTAGAGAACCATTTATTTTATTGTTTTCTTTTCGAGGATGTTTGTTTGGGCTTTTTATAAAAAAAATTAGGGTCCAAGTCTAATTAAAAAAAATCCCAGATAAGCTAAACTTTTTAAAAAATCTCAGATTTATTTAGATATATATATATATATATATGTCAAATGTTTATGTAGAAAAATAACACTTTCTAAAATATATAGAAAATGTTACTATTTATTCAATATTGGTACTTTGAATTTTCAGAGGTACTAGAGTCTTGAGATAACCAATCAAATTATTTAGGAGTAAAATCACTCGAGGTAACCAAACTCGGTATATCAAGTAATTTGATTGGTTATCGTTACCTCGTCTTATGTACCTTATCAATTTGTAAAAAATGGTATTTGTATAAAGATTTTTTAAAGTTGTATTTTCTAAATAAATCTTGGATTTTTCAAAAAAAACATTATAAAATCCATGATTTTTTCAACTTTTTTTTTTTTAAAAATTTTACTACATAAAATCAAATTTTGCCTACTTATTTTGCTCTTTAATGAAATATGGGCTTCTTGGCCGATCTGCTGAATTTGGATCCTTATTTAAAAATAGCGGAGTTAATAAAAAATTCTGAAATAGATGTAAGTTTTAAAATATGGAGGAAATTAGGCCTGACACGATTTTGGGTGAAACGATTCTAAAAATACAAATACGGAATTTTCTGATTTGTAAAATATGGTTTCTTTTACATATGTTTGTTTTGACACGCTGACATGCGTGTCAGTATGCTGACGCATTTTGTTTTTTTTTTTAGTTTATTATTTTTTAGATTATTTTTTTGTATTTTTTATTTTTATTTTGTTTTTTATTTAAAGTTTATAGTATGGAACTAAAATTTAATTTGTTTATTTTTTTGTAATAGACTTTTTTTCATGCTCAAAATCTTTTTTTCTTTTCATTGATTGCTCTTTTTGCTAATTTTTTTAACTCGCATATTTTAAAAAAGAAAAAAAATTCGCTTTTAGTCAATTTTTTTTAAAAAATTAGCAACAAAATTAAAATTCTTTTTGTTAGGAGAATCTTACAGGTAATATAAGTATCTTGGTAGGTACCTATAGTATCCCATTGAGATATTTATGGTAGATACCTAAAGTATCCCACCAAGATACTTATAGTATCATAAATTTCAAGGTATATTGGGTTTTTTTTTTTGACAAATTTATCATAGATATCATAAATATCATTATGGATAACATACATATATTTCAAGGATACCTATAGTATTGGGGTAAATTAAAATGGAAAAAAAAAGTAAAAAAAAGTTACAATAGGTATTCTACATGTTATTATATCCTGGTAGATACCTATGATACCACAATTTGGAAGGTGTATCCAGATAAATAACAATAGTATCTGTAAATTTCAATATGTGTTTGATGGTTTTATTGCAAATTTATCATAAATGTTATATCCATCTTTATAGATGCCATAGGTATATTTCAAGGATACTTATAGTATCTAAGTAAATTAGAATGAAAAAAGAAAAAAAAATTACAATAGATATCTTATCATGTTACTTAAGTTTGCGAATAAATTAGAAATATATATATCTATTTATATATATCATAGATAGACTAGGTCACAATAATTCTCTAAGATGTGTTAATGAAAATTGGAGGTTCTTTCTTTCTATTAATAATAAAACTATTAAATTTTTTTAGAAAGTTAGCATATGTATCTTAACATGTTTTCAATTATGTTTGATAAATGGGCGAAGAGTTAAGCATATATATATATATATATATATGATTTTACTCTACGTATCTACTAGATTACCTATAATATCGCGAGAGATTAAAAAAAAATGTTACGGAGGTTACATTTGGTATATAGCAAGTTATTTATTATACTAATTTAATAAATTATAACGAGATTTTTGGACGCTCCTTATTAAAAGGAAAAAAAAACTTAGAAAGTTATGATAAATATTATATCAATATACTTATGGTGTATAGAAGATTGGGAGGGATTTGGCATTCTTCAATGCTAAAAAAATATACGTTACTAGTTAATTCATTTTTGAAATTTGACATATATATAGACTCAAAAAAATTCAAAAAAAATGTGTGGCACTACAATTAAAAATTTATAGTTGGTAAAATCCAAAAATAGTAAGTCAATTATACTAGCAAATTAAATTAGTCGTAAAAAATTTAATTTTGGGCAAAAACCTTCTGAAATATGAATTTAAGTAAATTTATAAAATAAATATATTTTTTAAAAATAGTGTCAGTGTACTGACATGTGCCCAACTTATTTTATTTTATTTTTTTACGCAACGTGTTTCAGCTTCATTGTATCCGCATCCGTATTTTTACAAAAGTGAACACAATTGTCCGTACTTTTATATTTTATTTGTACGGACCATAGTTTTGAAAAATAGGCTATCTTTTCCCGTATCTCTATAGAAAGCCCTAAAATAAATATATCGATACCAAAGTTGATATATTTCATATAATACAATATAACACACAAAAATGGATATAATAAACATAAAATTCATATAGTAAAAAAGGACCATTTAGCAAAAAAAGAAAGGAAAAAGAAAAGTCCATGTATTAAATAGGTAGAAAAAATTGGGCTTCTTACAAAATTACAAGTCCAAAATACCAAAAATTGAAAAATCAGCTGAGTTTTAAAAAAAATCCCGGATTGATTTGTACAAATATCAATCTTTAAAAGTTTTTTCGAAAAATAACATTTTTAATAAATATTTAAAAAATATTATTTTTTTAAATATTATTTATTTGATGTAATCTTTCAAGTTATTTAAAGTATCTTATCAATTAACAAAAATAGTATTTTTTTAAATTAAAATATGAGATTTAAAAAAAATTGAAAAATCTTGGAATTTGAGATCGTTTCGAAAAATCCCGAATTTAATTATAAAAATACCATTTTTTATTAACAGATGAGATACTTAAAGTAGCCAATGAAGTTGCCTCAACTTCAGATATCCAGATTGGTTACTCTAAGTAATCTAACTAGTTACTTCGAGTACGAAAAACACCTATTTTGAAGTAAAATGGTACTTTTCTAAATATTTTTAAAGTGTTATATTTCTAATAAAACTTTGAAAAAGTGATATTTTCTAAATAAGAAAAAGTTCATAAATACCTATTTTTAAAACCATATTTCTATAAATACCTTTTTTATTTTTATTTCATAAATACCTATTTTTTTAAGAAATATAGAGCATCACTATTTTATACATGAAATGTAGACCATGTGAATGTAAACCATGATCTACATTTCGTGAATAAAAATTAAATGTATACTATAGTCTATATTTTGTGAATAAAAATTACACTAAAAATTAACACATATTTTAAAATGTATAACATAAGTTAAATTTATAATGAAAAATATAAACTGTGGTAAATATTTAAATTATAAATATATATTGTTTATATTTTACAAATGAAATGTACTTCATAGATAAAATTTATATTATAAATATGAACCGTTCATATTTTGTATATAAAATATAGACCATAAAAATGAGTATTTATAAAAATAAAATTTAAAAACAAGTACTTGGCATAAATTTCTAAAAAAAGAGAAAAAGTTCATAAATACCAATTTTTAAGACTATATTTTCATAAATACCCGTTTTTATACTTTTTTAGAGAAATATAGATCACCACTGTTTTACACATGAAATGTATACCATAGTATATATTTAATACATTAAATGTATACTATGGTTCACATTTCATGAATAAAAATTTAACTAAAAATTGACACACATTTTAAAATATACACCGTTCATATTTTACACATGAAATATGTACGTTATGGATAAAATTTATATTATAAATATGGACTATTCATATTTTTCATATAAAATGTGGACCATGAAAAGGGTATTTTTGAAAGAAAAATTAAAAACGAATATTTATGAAAAAAGTTTAAAAAACGGGTACTAAGCATAAATTTCTAAAAAAAATCATGCGAGATTTTCAACTTTTGGTACTTTGGGCCTACAAAGCCCACAAAACTAGGATACTTTGAAATCAGGCCGGAGCCCATTAACGTGAGATGCGTGGGCTCAACGACAAACCAAACTCAAATGGAGCTAAGGCCCAGCCCTTTGCGTCTGTCCTATAGAATCCATTTTCATGGTCTTTTACTCCTTTTCAGCTCCTCTATCATCCCCTGTAATTTTCGTTTTTTCCCCCCTTTATTAGGGTTTCGAAACGCTGCAAGGAATATGCAACTCACTCTCGAATTCGGGTAATCATTTTCTTTTCTTTTTTCAATATTTTACTAGCTAAATTCTTGATATTCTTCAACTTTCTAAGCTCTTTTGTGTAATTATTTTTCCATTATGTTGTTTATTTGAATTCTCAATATGTGATCGATGATACTGCAAGTAACCGGGCATGAACAACATGCTTCAGTATATTATTATATGCATCGATATATTTGAATAGTTTCTTTAAGAAGTAAGGGTAGTTTAAGGTTTAATGCTAACAACATCAATATTTTACCCTGTTCCCCTGTTTGTTTATAATTAAAAAAATTGCTCAAGTTCTGGAAATGTTTTTGTTTTTTTTTTTTGAAAAATGAAATGGGATTTTGGTGATACCCAATTGGATTTTTCACAAAAAGGGTCAAAAGAAAAAAATTAAAAAAAAATTCATAGTGAAACTTTGACTTAGTTTTGTTTGTGGAGTTAAAAACTTGGGTTGAACATCTTGAATTATACTGAAGCACGATTAGTTCTGACGACCTTAGGAAAAAAAAGTGTTCCTTATGAAATAGATAGTGTTAACTGATTATTATTATCATCTTTCTTCTATACGAAAAATGTACCAACAATAGAGTATAATGGCTTTGTATGGGCCATATAGAAATTAACTTGCTTGTACGAATGGTCCTATTTGTTCTTGGTAAGAAATGGTTTATTTTTATGTCCGAAATTAGTTCTGGTTGGTTTAGTTGTATGTGTGATCTTTGTATGCTTTGGTTTAGTTGTCGTATGTGTAATCTTCTATGCTTTGGCTTACAGCAATCTATTACTCTGTTGGTTACTCATAGTTAGGTTTTGGATGCGTCACATTTTCTCTCTTTTAGTCTTGTGTCCTATGGACCTCACGTCAATGTTATTTTTGAATGCAGTGGTGGATTAGAGCTCCTTTGTGAGTCTAAAAAGATTCATAAAGTCAATGTTGAAACACAAAAGGGAGTAGAAAAGGTAAGGTACAGCTTCTATGGTTAGGCTGAAAAGTGTATGACGATGATTTTAAGTTTATTGGTATGTTTGAAGTATACTCAAAACAGTTTTCTTCTTCTCAGTTAACCATGAAAGATTTGCTTACCTGGGTTCGTACTAATTTGATCAAGGAAAGGCCTGAGATGTTTATGAAAGGAGATACTGTGTAAGTTATGACCTGCTTAATTTGGAGTAGTGTGTCACTGTGTGTTTGTACATTCCTATTACAAAATATGTGATAAATTGAATAGTGGCTAAACCGGGAAAGGTAGGTTTATTAAAGATAAGGCTCTGAGAATTGAAAAGAGGCCCTTTTCCTGACCGTAAGGAATAGTTAAGGGTAAGGCCTGTGTCTGCTTTGACATGGTCTGGGGTTCAATTCTCAAGTTCACCTTGCAAATAGCCGGCTAACTGAGTTTCATTGTTAATGGGATATTTACGGAGTATAGATAATCCCCTTCGTTGAGTTTCCTCATATTTCTTTTTCTACTATCCACCGCCATCGCGGTTAGTTTCTTTCATAGAGATTCAGATTTTCGTCTCTTTTGCAGGAGACCTGGTGTTCTAGTCCTTGTGAATGACTGTGATTGGGAGCTGAGTGGTCAACTCAACACAACACTCGAAGAGAAGGATGTTGTCGTTTTCATTTCAACCCTACACGGCGGGTAGTATCTAAAGAATATTGTTACATCTCTTGGAAGATGATACTATGTTTTACGAGGTTGTACCTATTTGGTATGACGCCTATGTTTGTAAACGTAATATGGAAACAAATGAAAGTTTTGCTCGTCAGCTAAGCGAGTTAATATTGGCTAGTTTTTGGGCATGTTCAGCATCTCTACTTCTCTTAGATAATCGAGAAAACAGAGAAGTTTTATGTCAAGCTGTTATAAGATATGCGTTTTGAGTTTCCAACTTTAATTTCATACGAGATTTAGCCAAGATATAATCATAGTTATCTACTCAAAAAAAAAAAGAAGTCCTTATATAGACCTTTCATTCCGAGCTCTGTATAATCAATTACTGTTATCTTTGTTTATTTTTCGGGGGTGAATTTCTTTGATGCCAATTATTTATTTTTGTCTTCTATTATAAAATAATCTCCCTCACTCAATACTTTGTATGTGGATAATGATTGGAGAGGGAGAGTAATGCTAGAAGGGACTTGCAATTTTGCAGGCAAAACGAGTATATGGATATGCTTCCTGTCTATTACAACCAAATTCATGTTTTTCTAAAACATTTGGGCAAAATGACAACGTGAGAAAGCTCATGTAAATTTTGCAAAACAACCTTCCTCTTTTTTCACTTTGGCAAAACCAATTTATCAGTGCAATTTTGATTCATTAGTAATTTAAATACCTCTCATAAGTAAATTAAAACTTGATAGTCAAAAGTAAAGAAGTACCTGTTTTAACTTCTAAAAGGAATAGTTAAATATACATTCTGATGACAAGTTTAGATATATCTGCCAAAGGGAAACAAAATAACTAAAAAATGATTAGAGAAATTTAGGTGAACGGTCACTATTTTAAATTTAATTAAATAGATATTTTTTTAATTTTATAGTTAACTATTAAAGTATATATATTTTTGTCTGTCAATTTTAATATTTATGCTTAGTATATAATATTTTATATTTAGTATATAAATATATATAGGATATTTTACGATATTTATTTTACTTAAATTAAGCCTAAAATTCAGTCATATATTTAGAAATATTAGGAAAAGAAAAACTGATAAGCGGGAAAGGTACGCAGATGATCAGGTTGCTAACTCGAAATAGGAGACGTGGCTAGCTAAGATTTTATTGAGATTAATTTTTGGCTAAGAAACACTAGCGCTATTTAATATTNTTGCAGTTTCCGTATTTGAGATCTGACATCCAGAGATCCTTGAGAGTGAGGGTTAATTCATTGAGGTGTATCAAGAGATTCTTTTGAGTGTGTGAGTGAGAGTGAGAGTGAGAGTGAGAGTGAGAGTGAGAGTTTGGGTTTGGGTGTGTGGTACGTACGTACTGAGATGGCAAGTTCTAGAGTTGTTAGTTCGAACTATGATCATCCTTATCTTCATTACCATAGGAGGAAGAGTTCTTCGTTTGTTTGGAGGAAGGATCAAGGAGGAGGAGTTATAACAAGGTCTGATCATCATCATCATAACCAGTCTTCCATGATCATGAACACTACTTATAAGACAAAGAGTGCTTCTCCTACTCCTCCTCCTCCGAAAATATAGAAGGTCTGTAAGTTCTGGGCAGCAGGCAATTGTGTCAAATGTGATCGCTGTCGATTTCTCCATTTTGTGGTGTCGTGGTGATGACTTTTCCTTCCTCACAAATCTCCAAGGCCACAAGAAGGTTCTTTAAGCAGTTTCTCTCTTTGTTCTTTCTTCTCCTTTGAACTGCTTATTCTAATGAGTCAGATTTTGGAAACTACAGGCCGTCACTGGGATTGTGCTTCCTTCTTTGGGCGCAAAACTTTATTCAAGCAGCAACGACGGAACACTCCGCCTTTGGGACTGCCACACCGGTCAATGTAGCCGTGTCATCAATCTCGGCTCCCAAGTTGGTTCTTTGAACAACGACGGCCCTTGGGTATTCATTGGCATGCCAAATCTTGTTAAGGTATATTATATGTATAATATATTTGGTGCTCAGTTTCTCCGTGGCCTATAGTTCCTCGTTTTGACACATTATGGAGGGTGCGAATATCTACTACTGCTAGAAGCTTCGCCAAAATTTAAGCAAGACGAGGTCGCTCTCCGTAGTAGCCATGGCTTATTCTGTACTGCTTGACTGATTAGAGAAGAGGGTAAGTAAATAACGATGGTGAGGATATGCACAATGTTTGCAGGCATGGAACACTGAGAAGAGTAATGATGCTGAATTCAGTCTAAATGGACCTGTGGGTCAAGTCAATTCCATGATTGTTGCCAATGGAATGTTCTTAGCTGGGACTCAGGTGTGTTACAATTGTTAACATTGATAGAATCTAAATTCTGGTTATATATAATTCAAGATCAGAAGCTTTCTAAAACCTCTTTATCCTTTATCCTGTTTTCTGCATCACTTATAAATATATGTTATGTTGGAGTAGAATAAATAGTTAGTCTATTTTTTTTTTTTTTCAAATTTTTTTCCTTACAACTTTGCAGAGTGGCCAAATATTGGCATGGAAAGGCTCCCCTGATGATATGCTCGTGCTGTTGTTTGTTTAGCTTTTGGCGGAAACAGGTTGTTCTCGGCTTCTCTAGACCACACAATAAAGGTAAGCTTATGATTCTTCTTATAGAATCCTTCGGGTATTTGGAAACTGGGAATTTCTCAATGGTATTATCCTTATGTTTACCAAAGCTTTTCTTTCTTCTTTTCCAGACGTGGGACCTCGAGACTTTACAATGTGTTGCAACTTTGAATAGACATTCAGATGCGGTGATGTCTCTCATGTACTGGGAAAACCATTTGCTATCATGTTCATTGGATGGCGCAATCAAAGTTTGGACTACCACTGGAGAAGGCAAGATAGAAGTAATCTATACACACGATGAAAGACATGTACGTTATTTTCTACCTTTATTCCTTTTATATCTCTGAACAATTTCTCTGTATCTAGGGTAGCTTATATTCTCTAAGTGGTGGAAGTCTTGAAAATTTATCTTATCTATTATATCAATTGTTTCTAGAAGATAAAACATTTAATAGTACTGATGGACTTAGTAGAAACTTCAATATTTCCTCATCTATTATCACGTACGTAGTTGTTTCTAGAAGATAAAATTAAGGTGCAATAATGATGCAGTACTTAGAATAAAGTTTAATATTCGCTTGTGTGTGTTTCAGGGTGTCCTTGCACTTAATGGGATGACACTCCCTGGGAAGACTGATGCAGAACCTAAGCATATCTTGCTTTCCTCTTGTAATGACAATTCAGTTCACGTATATGATCTACCATCGTAAGTAACCTAAGAATTGAAGTTGTTTTGCGAATTTCACTTCGAATCTTCGTAGTCCTCTTCTCATGAAAAGCCTTCTCTGTTGCCTCTTCCTTACTAATTGTGGGACCCGTTCCTAAATCATACACCACATGGACGATTAAGTGGCAGAATAGGTCATGAACAGGGCCCACCGTCCGACGTATGTCGAGAGTGACTAGCTAAAGGCCACGCGAGTCGCACGTGGTACCACTTCGATTATTGGGCTGTCCGAGGTTAGGGTCGAGCCCATCCCAGACCCTGGATAGACTCGGCCCAGTCCGATCCTTACCTCGACAGCTGGGGGTCGGAAGCCCCAAGGGTCTTCCACCAGAGTACAATGGAAAGTAACTCACAGCTCCAGACCCAGACAGAGCATTTAATGCGATCTCGAGTAGGTGTGCACAGGGGGCAAGCCGTCCTGGCAGAATGGCGATTTGTCCAAATCTCGCCCCTGACAGACTCGAGCCATAGGGAACGACGGAAACTAGACTACAGCTGTGCAGAGGGGATCACGGTAATCTCGGCCCGTGACCTCTGGAGAAAGTCTTGATGAAAAAGGTACTCGGTCCTGAGGTTGAAAACCAGGAGGTTCACAATTTCAGGACTATATATATATGAGCCATGCATCCCCAAAAGAGAGACATATACGCATACAAAAAGAAACATTTAAAAGTTCATAAGCAAGAAAAAAGACATACTCATACAGAGAAAAACTGAATCTTTGCTACTCAATCTCAGGGGTAAATATCTGACTTAAGCATCGGAGAGTCTTTGCAGGTGGCCACCCCCACCTCTCCGACCCTGTCTGAAGTCAAAAGCTCTTTGGGATAGTAAGGACACGTGGACAGTTGGAGGATACAACACCGGCAGTTCAGAGACACGTGGATAGTCAGTGACGGATCTAGACAGTGATTAACCAGCCCCTGGAGCTGATTCCGAGTGCGGTCCCATTTAGGGTCGGAGAAGTCCAGCCACACGCGCAGGTCGAACTCTGCCAAGACAAGTCATAACATAAGTTATATCTACTTAGAACCGGATGAGACAGAGCTAACATGCCCATCTCTAGAACTAATCTTGACGATCATAGCTCTAGGAGGACTTACTAATAACTCAAAATCATGTACGACCGATTCCAGACGGTTGCAACAAGGGTCAACTTTACTCCAGACGTGGTCAATAAAGAAAAAGAGAATAGACTAAGGAGAATTGCACTGTTCTTATTATTTATACAGATGCTTACAACGAGGGTCAACTTTACAAATGTACAAAATTAGGGACCCTAATTACCTTCGGCCAGGGGAGCATAGCCAATTCCGGTGCTTGGACTAGCCCCGGTGGAGGGTGGCGTACCAGGGTCGGATTCGTCACTGGATAAAATGACCGCACTAGACCCCTCACTAGTTAAGACCCCAAGACCAGACTGGCTGCCAGGGACTTCCGAAGTTTGATCTGGCTGACCGGAAACAGGGATAAGCTCATTGGCAACAGAGGCGGATGTAGAGGGCCCGTCCTTTTTCGCGGCAAGCATCTTCAGCATGTCAGCGGGGTACACGATGTTGATCCCATCCCCAAGCTGCTGCATATAGTACTTGATGGAATAGTGGTCTCTCTCGACGCCTTTCTGCTCGTCAAACTGGTCTGACGTTATCACCTCAGCGTGGCCTTTGAATTCCCTGTTCTCCCAGCCAGACCTGTAACTTTCTGTAGAAAGGACATCCACCTGCCTCTGATACCTCGTTTTTAGTTTTTCCGCGTCCGCTAGTCTGTCCTTCAGTGCCGTCAGCCTCAGCTCCGCCTGCCGCTGCGACAAGTCGAGCAAAAGGGCGTTAATGTCAGCAAGGTCTTCGCCGTGCTTGCGAGACAACTCTACTTGAGCCCCCATCAATTTTATGTGGTCCAAATAAAGATGCTGGCTTACCTCGTTCGACCGGTTGAGTCTACGTTGCAGAGAATGGACCTCTAGTTTGGCTCTTGCTTCGGCTTTCCTCGCCTCTTTAGCATTATCAAAGGCCCTATCGTGAGCGGGGAAGGCCAGACCTATCTCCGCCCCAGTGCTCTGCAGCTCTGGCTCCTTGACCTTGAGCTTGTTTTAGGCCAATCTGATAGCCTCAGATTGAGCAAGCCCATTAGCCTCTGCTTCGGCCAGTCTCACAGCTAGCTCATCGCGCCTGACCCTCTCAACACTAAGGGCGTGAGCTACCGCGCTGCTGACCCTTGCCTCATCGAGGCTCCGATATAAATCGAAGTCATTCCACAACTCGGTAAGGGCAGCCTCGCTGCGCTCGGCCAGTGCAGAGCGGGAGTTCAGCTCCTCGGTCAAGGCCCTGACGCGAGAGGAATAGAAAGACCGGATGGTGATTACCTGCAAGATAAATAAAAAAAGTCAGTGTCTAACAAGGATGCTGAGAAGTATAGAGGCAACCAGACGAGCCAAACCTGCGCGAAGGTACGGCTAGCGACGAGCTCGACGTTCTCTAAAGAGAGCGCCTCCAGCTCGGGTTCTGCAGTTGGACCCTCTTTTTGGGCGTTATCCGCATCTGCAGAACGCGACTCCACCCTGCCAACCACGAGGGCACCCTCCCCCTCAACTGGGCACGCCCCCAAATCGGCAGTGGCAGGGATGGAGGAAAGCTAGGCGCCGTCGAAAGCGATGTCAGCGACGGCAGGAGGTGGTGCATCCCTTCCTGACGGGCCGCTATACACGGACCTTCTTCTCCTTAGAAGGGTCAATGTGACCCCGTCGTCATCGCTGTCAGACGAGGGGGCAACCCTACCCTTCTTCTCTACCTGGCCCTCTTCTTCTTTAGATGAGCCGACCTCATGGTGCCGCTTTATTGGGACTGGAGGAGGGGAAGACAGCCGAGATTTCAACCTCGGAGCCCCCCATTGAGCTCAACGATCTCCCCACCGAGGCAAGCAGCACCTGACCCCGCACTCGTTTTCGAACCAGAGTCGGGGGTGGAAGAGGTTGGTGCAGCAGACCACCCGGGTAGACTTAGGAGCATCCCCTTGCCATATACTTCCCGTGTGGCCGATGTTTCCCCGGACGGAGGTCTGTTTGCATTGGAGCGGGGGACCACGGACACTTTATCCTCTGAAAACACCACGAGACGACGACCGGCGGTTGCCTTGGGGTGAGCCTTATGCCCAGCGATACCTCCCTTGATGGGGGAGGGGTCTGTCGAGGGGTCCGTCTCAGAACCTGTAAAGAACAAGCAACATGTTTAGATCACGGCCATAACCCGATCGACGAAGCTCAAGGGTGCGGAAATGAACCCACCTCTATCCCTCTTTGGGGCGGCGGCTTCCTCCCTACGGATCCTGACGCACTCTTCGGCCACGAACCTCATAGCCTCTTCGAGTTCGTGGCTAGTCGGTGCCACCAGGTCGTTGGAACCCGCCAACTGGCTTGAAGCCGTAACCTGATGACCTCCCATGGCGATGCGATCGTGCTCGTCCCAGCGGAATCGGTTCAGGGCAAAGGCGTCAAGTCGGCTCCGCAGGTGCTTCATGATAACCCAGGTGTCCAGTGGGAAGGGAAGGTATGAGACCATCCTGGGCATCATATTCATCACCTGGGGGTTGAGGGTGGCCTGGATGTGTTGGCAGTCCCCAGGAGATCTGAAGATGACGATCCCTTCCAGGCCTTTAAGCTGCCCCGCCGACAAATGTGGCTTAAACTTGTTTTCTTCTACAGAGGCTGCACAAGACAAAATAACGTGAGCAATAACAGACGAGGAGAACGTAGACCCGAAAATCATTACCTAGCACTTACTATGTAGGAAAACGGAGAGAATGTGGAAGTGCTCTCCATTCACCCAAGGGGAGCACCACGCCCCTCCAACGGCATATAGCCTAGAGTGGGAGTTCCATTAATTGTCCGACCTTGACAAGCCCCAGAAAATATAACGCCCCGGGAGCGGTTGAAGGTAAAAGGTGGGGTAGGAACTCTTTTTGGGGATGAGGGTGAGTTTGTAAGCATAAAAGACCACCTCCAGGTCGATATGCAGGTTATAAAGAACTGACAGGGCGGAGAGCCCCATCAGAATCATATCCTCGTTTGCATTTAACTGCATCGGGTAGATCCATGTCAAAGCAAAGAATTGGTGGATCAGAGGAGGAAGAGGGAATCGCAGCCATTCCAGATATTTTCTTTCCAAAATAATAGAGCCTTCAGGGGCACAGAGATGTAGATACCAATCTGCGGGGCCCTCGACTCTTTATAGCGTGACTCTGCCGGGGAGGCAGAGCTGTCTCCTCAGCGAATCTAACTCCGCATTCACGACGGGGTGCAATTCCTAATCTTGATTCGAGACCATAGTTCTGGATACGATCGAAAGAGCAAAAGTCTCTAGAAAGGGGAGAAATCGGAAACCCTAAGATTTTACGAGGTTGAAATAATTGAAGATTTTAATAAAGTAGCGAATGAGTGTAAATGCGGCTTTTATAGAGGGGGAGCCAAAGAGTTCTTCTGGAAAAAGGGAGAGCAAGGGAAACTGAACAGTCGAAACTTCAAAATTTAAAAAATTTTGTGACATGGGATAGCGTGCCTCCACGTCGGCAAAGGAGAGCCACGTGTATCCCTCAAATTGGAAGAACGGAGAAACGATCTCCATACTTGATGGATACGAATCCATCAATTAGGAAAATGGGGGTAGTTGTGGGATCCGTTCTCAAATCATACACCACGTGGACGATTAAGTGGTAGAAGAGGTCACGAACAGGGCCCACCGTCCGACATGTGTCGAGAGTGACTAGCTAAAGGCCACATGAGTCGCACGTTGTACCACTTCGGTCATTGGGCTGTCTAAGATTAGGGCCGAGCCCATCCCAGACCCTTGATGGACTCGGCCTGGTCTGATCCTTACCTCGACAGATAAGGGTCGGAAGCCCCAAGGGTCTTCCACCAGAGTACAATGGAAAGTAACTCATAGCTCCAGACCTAGGCAGAGCATTTAATGCGATCTTGAGTAGGTGTACGCAGGGGGCAAGCCATCCTGACAGAACGGCAATTTGTCCAAATCTCGCCCCTGACATACTCGAGCCATAGGGGACGGCGGAAACTAGGCTACAGCAGTGCAGGGGGAATCACGGTAATCTCGGCCCGTGACCTCTAGAGAAAGTCTTGATGAAAAAAGTACTTGGTCTTGAGGTTGAGAACTAGGAGGTTCACAATTTCAAGACTATATATATATGAGCCATGCGTCCCCAAAAGAGAGGCATGTACGCATACAAAAAGAAACATTTAAAAGTTCATAAGCAAGAAAAAAGACACACTCATACAGAGAAAAACTGAATCTTTACTACTCAATCTCAGGGGTAAATATCTGACTTAAGCATCAGAGAGTCTTTGCAGGTGGCCACCCCCGCCTCTCCGATCCTGCCTGAAGTCAAAAGCTCTTTGGGATAATAAAGACACATGGACAGTTAGAGGATACAATACCGACAGTTCAGAGGCACGTGGACAGTTGGTGAAAACTGCTCCAACACTAATAATATGAGCTAATTAATTTTGCAGGTTTCAAGAGAGGGGCAGATTGTTTGCAAGACAAGAAGTTAGGACGATTCAGAAAGGTCCTGGAGGATTGCTTTTCATTGGAGATGGGAGTGGGCTTACGACTGTGTGGAAGATGAATGCCTAAGCGCAAAGAGAATAAAGCTAGCCACCTCGACATATATATATAACACTAGAACAGCCCTTTAAATATTGTTTCATAGATTTTTCCTCTTGATTGTTGAGAAGCCAATTACTTTGATGGTAGCTAGACTGACATTCATGTATAACTCTTATATATTATTTAGTTGAATGAATCATGGGGGAGGTTCTGCACATGATTGGTGGTTTGAGTAGGTGTTGGAGCGGTTTCTCACCAGTCGTCCACGTGTCTCGAACTGCTGATGCTGGATTCTCCAACTGTCCACGTGTCCTTGCTGTCTCAAAACTCTT